>LPNX011101983.1:459660-481845 GCA_001517045.1 Pseudotsuga menziesii | reverse complement strand
TTAAATTTATCAATTTTGGTCATTTATCCCTTGAAAAAAATTGTGGTGACCAAAATTTTTGGTCTCTTGGTCACTAATCTCTCATTTTGCACTAGTGAGTGTTTGAACCTCCAAAACATAATGCATGAGAAGTGGTACCTCTCAAATACCTAAGAATCCACTGTACTGCTTTCCAATTCTCTTTACCTAGATTATTCATATACCTGCTCACAACTCCCACTGCATGTGCAATATCTGGTCTTGTGCACACCATGGCATACATCAAGCTCCCAACTGCTGATGAATAGGGAATCTTGGACATGTAATCTATCTCTTCCTATGTCTTTGGACACATATGCTTGCTTAGTTTGAAATGGCTTTCCAAAGGTGTGCTGACTAGTTTTTCATTCTGCATTCTAAACCTCTGCAACACCTTTTCTATGTACTCAATTTGAGACAATGTCAATTTGCAATTTTTCTTGTCTCTTGTTATTCTCATACCAAGGATTTGCTTTGCAGCACCCAAATCCTTCATCGCAAATGATTTAGCTAGTTTTATTTTGAGCACATTTATATCATGCATGTTAGACCCTGCAACAAGCATGTCATCCACATATAATAACAAGATAATATATCTTCCATTATCTAGCCTCTTGAAATAAACACAGTGGTCATAATGACATCTATCATAACCTTGCTCTATCATAAACTTATCAAATTTTAAATACCACTACCTTGGAGCTTGCTTCAGGCCATACAAGCTCTTCTTCAACCAGCAAACCAAATTATCCTTCCCTTTGAACTCATACCCTTGTGGCTGCTGCATATAAATCTCTTCCTTCAAATCCCCATGGAGAAAGGCCATTTTTACATCTAATTGTTCAAGATGCAAATCTTCTACCGCCACTAGACTTAAAATAGTTCTAATTGAATTCATTTTAACAACAAGAGAAAATATTTCATCAAAGTCTATACCTTTATTTTGTGCAAACCCCTTTACAACAAGTCTAGCCTTGTACC
Organism: Pseudotsuga menziesii; assembly: GCA_001517045.1. Classification (NCBI taxonomy): domain Eukaryota; kingdom Viridiplantae; phylum Streptophyta; class Pinopsida; order Pinales; family Pinaceae; genus Pseudotsuga; species Pseudotsuga menziesii. The sequence goes on along the minus strand of LPNX011101983.1, from coordinate 480,846 downwards.
GCTTCTTTCCTCCATCTTCTTCCTTCAACCTGTAAACCCATTTATTCTGCAATGCCCTTATTCCTGCAGGCAACTTAACCAGATCCCAAGTCTGGTTTCTTACCAATGAGTCCATATCCTCATCCATGCCTTGCTCCCACTTCTTTTTAGTTTCTACCTGCATTGCTTCTTCAAAACATTCTGGTTCACCAGAATCAGTCATCAATAAATAATACAGTGAAGGAGAGAATCATTCAGGGGGTCTACTTAACCTGGTAGACTTTCTTACAGTTTCAGGAGTTTCAGGTACCTGCTGCTGCTCTTGATTTTTTGGTGCTTTTGGAACTTCATTTTCTTTGATTTCATCAAGCACTGTGTACTCTGTGTTTTCCTTTTCTTCTTTCTTTCCCTGCAACTGATCTTTGTACATGACCTTTTCATTGAATACTACATCTCTACTCCTAATGATTTTGCGATTTTTAAGATCCCATAAGCGATAACCAAAATCATCAACCCCGTATCCAATAAAGGTACATTTCTTGGATTTAGCCTCAAGCTTTGTTCTATCATCTTTATCATCTCAGAAATGAGTATTTTACCTGTTTACCTGTCCATGCCTCCTTTGGATTGCCACCATCCAAAGTGCTTGAAGGCCCTTTTTTTATTAAATAAATAGCAATGTTTACAGCATCAGCCCAAAACTGTAAGGGCAACCCTGCATGCAATCTCATACACCTTGCACGCTCCATGATCGTTCTGTTCATCCTTTCTGACACACCATTTTCTTGGGGTGTTCTAGGGACTATCTTCTCTCTATGAATCCCATTGTGTGAACAGTAACTATCAAACTCCTTGCTGCAGTACTCGCCTCCATTATCAGATCTGAGACATTTCAACCTTTTTCCTATCTCATTCTCAGCCAAAGCTTTCCACTTCTTAAAAGTATCAAACACATCAGATTTCTATCTAATGCAATAAACCCAAGTTTTTCTAGTTGCATCATCAATAAAAGTAACATAATAATGAGAGACACCAAGGGATTGTACCTGAGCTAGTCCCCATACATATGTATGGACAAGCTCTAACTTTTCACTCTTCTTTTGTTTCCCAACCCTGAGAAATCTAACTCTCTTCTTTTTTCCATAAACATAGTTCTCACAAAATTCCAAACTTACCTGCTTCAGATCTGGAAGCAGTTTCCTTGAGTGGAGAATCTGCATCTCCTTCTCACTCATGTGGCCAAGCCTATGATGCCACAACGCTGCACCTGTTTCTGTGGAAGCTACAGAAATAGAATAATCAGTATTATGAGGACATAAATATAATGCACCTATCCTATCTCCTTTTGCAATTACCATTGATCCTTTAGTGAACTTCCACCACGTTTCTCCAAACGTAGACAAACAACCACCATCTCCCAACTTCCCTATTGAGATCATATTTCTTTTCATAGCAGGCATGTGCCTTACATCCTTTAGCAACCAGTCATTTCCATTATTTAGCTTAATCTGTACCTTACCCTTTCCAACAATTTTACATGGTTCATCATCCCCCATTAACACATGCCCAAAATCACCTTGAACATAATCATAAAAGAATTTCCTATGGGGTGTAGCATGACATGAAGCCCCTGAATCTACTACCCAGTAATCACTAGTATTATCTAATGCAAGAATCAAAGCATCTTGTAACACATCACCTGCTACATTAGCTTCCTGGGTAGTCTCTTGTTGCCTCTCACCTTTCTTCTTTGGTGCTCTGCAGTCTTTCTTTAGGTGTCCTTTCTTACCACAGTTCTAGCACTCTATTTTTCTGAATCTGGACTTGGATCTTCTCTTTTTAGACTTTCCATGATTTCCTGGGCTCCTTCCTCTCTCGTTTTTTCTCCCTCTACTCTCCATGGTCAATGCATTACCTGATGTCTCACGTGTGCTTTTTCTTCACATTTCCTCGCTAAGAATAACACCAACAACATCATCAAACTTAAGAGTGTTTGAACTAGGGACAAAGTTACTTACAGCCATGACCAAGCTATTCCAGCTTTCTATCAATGAGCACAATATTAGAAGATCCCTAACCTCATCATCAAAGTTCACTTTTACAGAACTTAACTGACTGGTAAGTGTATTAAACTCATTTAAATGGTCAACAATAGATCCACCTTCCAACATCTTCATATTAAATAAATGCTTCATTAAAAATACCTTGTTAGAAGCCAAGGGTTTTTCATAGAGCTTACTCAATGCACTCATCACACCCTCTGTTGTTTTTTCTTTCGAAATATTGAAGGCCACCAATGAAGCCATGCATAGCCGTATTGTTCCTAGTTCCTTTCTGTCAAGAACCTCCCATTATTCATCCTTCATAGCCGCCGGCTGTTTTTCTTTTCCACCCAATGGTAGGTACAGATCCTTCTAGTACAGATAGTCCTCCATTAGCATCTTCCATAACTGATAGTTTTGGCCGTTAAATTTCTCGACCCTAAAATTTCCTTCTTTCGCCATTGCTCCCACTTGAACCAGGAACCCTTCTTTCCTGCGAGTTTACCAACCAAATAGACCTTTTGCCTTTGATACCAATTGTTAGAAAACAGGACCACAAAGCAATAACAAATATACAGTTAAATCAATAAACAAGATGCAAAACACATTAAAACATTACAGAGAGACACAGATATAATGTGGTTCACCCAAATGATGGGCTACGTCCACAAAGAAATTGCCACTCCTTTTATTACAGTCCAGAAAGATGAAGGGATACACCCTGCAGCAAAATTGTTGCACTTCCTCTTCATGCTCTCACAGTCTCTCTTCCAATACAATACAATACCATGCACAGTCAATTTACAATTCTTTCTTTTATAGGGGAAATACAATGGGAAAATTCCAAGGTTAACCCAATACAATGGGTCCACAATACTATTTTCCAACACACATCCCAAAAAAAATTCTTGGGGGCTCTGCCCCCAAACCCCCTTTTTCGGGGTGCTACCCTGAACCCCAAGGTAGGTGGAACGAGTGTACAGTACTCCTGGGTTACAATCACAACTGAATAATATCTCTAGATCTGGAAGATTAGGCTCCACAACCTACTCAACCTTTGGTTGATCAAGTGGTCGAACCAATCTTAGTTTTGTTCGATCCCACTCTTCTTTTGGAGAGTGATCCTGATGTGATTGAACCAATGTCACCTTTGGTCAATCCCACTCTCCCTTCGGAGAGTGACTTTCACGAAGTGGTTGAATTGGTTCCAGTATCGATCAATCCCACTCTTCCTTTGGAGAGTGAAGTGTATGCTAGTCACATTTTCTTCACTGCTAGTTCAGAACTTACTGAACAAGGGGGCACTGAACTCACTTCAGATCAACCACCACCAAGCTCTCAGATTGCTTCCTTTGATTGGGATAGCCTAGTGGAGCCTCACCTTCCTTCTGATGCACCTTTTCAGATAAAGTTCAAAGTTGAACAATACACGATTGATCATTGCATTGTTGATGAAGGAGCCTCAGTTAGTATCTTGTCTGCTCGTGCTTGGCGAGGCATGGGATCTCCCAGCCTTGTGTCGACTACTAGTCAGTTACTAGCGTTTGATAGAAGAACTTGTATAGCCTTGGGATTTCTTTCTCAAACACATATTACTTTGGGTGGGAAGACCCCTTGGACTTCAATATGCTCCTTGGACGTGATTATATATATTCCATGCAAGCTATGGTGTCAACATTATTTCTTGTGATGTACTTTAATCATGGTGAAGAAATTGTCACTATCAATCAGTTGGATTTTCTTGATCCTTCTCCTGACCGAACTAGAGACTAGGTCTTTCCTTTATTGATTCCCAGTGTTTTTGTAGACACTACCCCGCCACAGGTGAATTATGTGGCCTCATGTCCTTTGTGTTCAATTGCTACTGAGAAGCGGCCTCTGTTTTCATGCTTACCTTCCCGAGACTTGGTCCCAGCAGTTGACCAGGTGAGTCATTTTATACAGAATGTGGAGCTCGCTCTTCACTCTGTCGATCCATTTGAAAGTTTAGACATGTGTCCTATCTCAGATGATCTCCTTCCTTCGGATGAAGTCTTCCTAGAGTCTTTGATACAGTCTAATATTCTTTTGGATGTGGGTTCAGTTGTGACTAATTCTAACCCTAATTTACCTAGTAAGCCTGACCTTTCTTCTTATGTTGGTCTTGTTGAGTCTTTTGACTCTTCCTTTGAACAGCAAGTTAGTGATCTTAATGAGTTTGATTTTTCTTATGAATTTTTCAAGTCCTGTGATACTGAGTTTGTTCCTGCAGACTCTATAACCCTTGTTGATTTTTTCTCTCTATCTGAGGTTGATCTTATTGATTATAAACCCTCGAGACTTGGTTCTATAGTAACTTCTTTGGTCAATTCTGCCTTGACTTTACCTTTTGTAGAAGATAGCAAAGTCGCATGTGTTTCTGCCAAAGTGACCTGCATTAGATATTTTCTTCTGAATATGATTCTGATGTTGTTATTTCTTGGAGACAGTATTTTTAGTTGGATTCACAACTATTTGCTAGCCTTGTCTTGTTGTTCAAGCTGTAACTGCATTTTCATGTATCCTGCTCACGCTTTTGAGCCTGATACTGGCTTCCACGCTTTTAGCTCATTGTATAAGCCCTCATCTTTGTTCTCATCGTCGCTAAGCCTTGTATCATTTTTCCTTTGCAACTTGACACCTTTTACCCTGAGGAGACATTCCCTGAGTTTCCTTATCTTGCTCACTTTCCTTGCATTATGCATAGGTCTATTCTTTGCGCTTGGAACTAGTTTCGCCTCCCTATGACACTCGTCTCCTCACATTTAGAGCATTCTTTCTGCTCTCCTTCAAGCTCATTAAAAATAGTAAGGAGGCCATGATTTCACTTTTTCAGACTCGTTAAAACTTCACGGGAAAGATATTGAGTTTCTTTAGGCCCAAGTCTAACTCCTCAAAATAGACTTGACTACCGAGTAAACTTGTCCATTCAGGCTCATTAAGAATATGTGAATGGGAATCCACATTGGTGGTAGGTTCTCTCTTTCTCAGACCATGTGGAATAATACGAGAAAGGAACACTCTCTTTTCTTCAGAATTGAGAAGAGTATTCTCAAGCATAGGTTTATCACTTTTCCGAACCTGAGGGACTAAACTTATGGAAAAGGAACCCCCGGTATGAGCTTAGTTTTCTCTTTTTCATGCTCTGGACCAAAACATGAAAAATATTTTGAGTGTACTTTATTTCTTTGTCATGCTCGTTAAACCTTAAAGAACAAAGCATCGAGTTTATTGTTGTAAGGCCCATTTCTCGTAATCAAATGGATCTTTCCAAGTGATCTTGCCTTCCTTCACACTCATAAAACTCAGGCTATATGCTGATTTTGAAGGAGCGTTGGGTAGGTGGTAATTTAACCTTTTTTGGACCTTCTTGACTAAATATGAAAAAGGTGTGCCTTACTTCTTCGGAAGCTAAGAGAGTTCTTCTGTGGTTTGTTTTATACTTCTTCAGCCTCGGGAGACTAAATTGGAAAAAAAAGGACCCCCTGGATTCTTCTTTGGAGTTTTTAGACTCTCTAAACTATGAAAACACCAACGAGCATGTACTAGTTCGGGCTCGTAAAATCCTCGAATCAGTGCTTTATCAAGCATTCTTCTGTCTTTTCTTCGAGCTTGCCAAAAATGAAGATGGTCCCGAGTTTTCTTTCTTAGACTCGTTAAACCTTTACAAGAAAGAGGAGAAGGGAAGTTCATTCACATGTTTTTTATATCATGGCAGCAAGTCTTGTTTCCTTGAACAAAGCACTAGTTTTGAGTTTATCAATAGTTGGGTCCTAGTGTTTTGACCTTAACCCGATTCAGAGTTTTTTACTCCTCCCATTGGTTTCTTTTCCAATTATATGGGGAATCTGTCAATGTCTCCTACATTGTAGATTTGTTTCGTTGGTCCTTTTGTGTCAAAAGCTACCTAAGTCACTTTTGTGTCGTGCTCACTGTTCAAGGATTAAACCTTTGTCGGCCATTCTGCAGTTTCCTTGACCTTTTTTGTCAGCCATTCCTTGCTATCAGTTCATTACATCATTTCTTCGGCGGTCCTTGTCATGAAATTCAGTACCAATTCCAGATCCAATTAGTCTTTGACTTACCTTATGTTGGATGATGAAATATGAAGGATGCCTTAATGCCTTCCTTCCACCGGATCTCTTCCTATTGAATGCAACACATCTTGCTCTGGGAATGAGATTTATAGTTTTATGACAGTACCTTGGGGATTGTAGTCATCAGTGGCAATTTCCCTCGCTATTGGGTAGTGGGAATACCTTAATGTCTCCTACTCAATGGATTCTTCAAGTGTTCAACTTCAAGTCCTTGTAATCACACTTGTTAGAATGTACTAGGTACCTTGGGGACCATTTTCATTAATGGTGGTTTCCCTCGTGTTTGTTAATGGTTCTCGTCATTGACCGGTAATCAAATGGTTTCCTCCATGTTCGAATTCGGCTTCTTTATTCGCATAATTAGGATTTGTACCTTTTTTGGGCAATTTGGATTGAAGACCTTGGGCCGACAGTAGCATTGTCATTTTGTTATTGCCCAAGTTGCGTAAGACCTTGTTACATCTTATATGACGTTTTGCTGAGACATAGATCCACCTTGTATTTTTGTGGCTATGATCGATTGTTGAGTATGGCTCCACCTTGTTCATTTTTGGCCATGACTCCTTTAGATTTGATATGGCACCTTTTTGCATATTGAGTGACCATGATAGTTTCATCAGTTATACATATGTTGGATCTGCCTATATCATTATGGTGATGTTTTGTATATGGACGTGTATGTCCCAGAGATCAGTTTTTTCTGACATTTATCTCTCTTACAGGTACCTTTGTTCGAGCCTTTTGATATTGGATTCTCTGCTCTCTCCATACTCAGTTGTTTCCTTTATAATGCATTTTGGCTATCGTCTTCCCCTCTAACCTCATACATTAGGGTCCATCTATTATAGCTCAAAATGACACATCTCTGCTTGTGACCACTTTCCTATGTTTTCATCGCATGTCGACACTTCCACGACGACATTTCATGAAAAGTCATTGAATGTCACTAAAAAAACACCTAAATTGGAGGACCCATATATTGATTTTTGTAACTCCGTTTGACCTCATCTCTACACCGTTGGAAAGGTATTTCAGTTAGCTAAAACTTTCCAAAAGACACCAAAGTCCAAAAATGCCTAGACATACCCTAAAAATGATTTTTTGATGTGTACGTGACTTTCCTTAAGAAAAACCCACGTACGTATGCGAGTTGCTATATATAATAGTCGCGTACACCTTAAATATGCAAATTTTATGCATTGCAACCCACGTGTACTCCTCATGTACGCGACTGTTGTTTCTGTAACCCGTGCACGCCTCTTAAAAATGTCAAAAAACATGTCTTTTGAAATTTGGGTAGTTTGGGTAGTTATGCAACTAACTCCTTCAATTGTAACTACTTTGTCTTCACCCCTAACTCTTCCTTAAACATATAAATATAGGTAGGGAGGTCCATGAGAGGGGACTTGAATCTTTGCATTGTTATGCTAGAGGATTTGGAGCTCTCGTTGCCCACACCTTTGCCCTAGAAGCATTCTCCTTGTGTTGCAAAGCTTGGAGGCTGAGTTCCTTGGAGAAGAGAAGCACCAGAACCAGATCAAGGTTTCGTGAGGTGCCAAACTTGAAGAGAAGGTATACTTGCACTTGTTTTCAAGATTAATAAAGATGTGATGTCCTTCTTCTTCCCAAATCATTGTTCAATGTGTGATTGAATCTCTGTTTATGATCATATTATGATGTTAATCAGATTATTATTTCATGTTTATTTGATTATCCCTACTTTATATGTGGTCATATTGGTTTGAGGAAGGTATAATTCATTTTGCAGGTCTCTTGGAGAAAGAGGAGCAAGAGGAGCAAGAAGAGGATTAAAGGGCTGCTTGGATCAACCTTCATTTGGCTAAGGTATGAACCATTCTAATCTCTGAAACTTGCTTGTGTTTACTTGCAGAACCATTTGCATCCACCTTTCAAACCCGGTACGTTGATGGCCTCTTAAACCCTAGCCATAGGATACTTTCCTTTACAACACTCCCCCGCCACCAACCTATTTCTAAGCTTCATATGGAATTCTATCTACTCTACCTTACAGAATAACTCCCCGACAACGACTCCAAAAATGTTGGGTGTTAACGTTTAGATTAATTCACCTAATATTTAATTATCGACTGGGGTTGGTAGCCTTATAGTTGATACAAAATATATGCGAAGGTAGAGGGTGTCGTGTAAAATATTTTAACAAGCAAAATATCGAAAGAACTTTCAAATTGAAAAACTGAGTCAAACTCCTAAGAATTTAATTATTAAAGTAATTAAACTAGAACAAAATACTAAACTAGATAATCAATAATTTATTTCTTAAGCAACTAACTTTAAATCAGAAAAAATATATTATCAACAACTAATCTTTAAATGGGAAACTAGGATGCAAGGAAGACCTAATTCATAAACAAGTAGAAAACTTAATAAAAAGAAACAAGTAGAAAACTTAATAAAAAAAACAAGTAGAAAAATTAATACGAATATTTTGAATTCTATCCTACGAGTCTCTTTCAGTAATCACACAATGAAAAAGGAACAACCTAAAAACATACTAAGGATAACACATATAATACTGAATTTTACATGCAAACAGATAAATTAGTCCAAATGCTCACACAAAACAATACAACAGTAAAAAGAAATAAAAAAACAAACTCAAGAAACAAAACATAGAATAGTTCAAAACATATTTAAGATGGAAAGGAGTAAGGTAAATTTTAATGAATAACCTAAAACAATTCAAATTAACTTTAATATAAAATAAAACTATCCTCTAACTATTACAGTCAAAACATACTTTCAAATACTAAAGAAACAAAACTTAAAACAATTTCAAAACACATTAAAAACACTAAAAACGAAACAGTGGGTTGAATGACAGACTGAACTATGGGTCTGAAAGGGGTGACTGAATGACATTTTAAACAGAATGTCTAAATGACAGTCTGTACCATTAAAATAACAGAAATCAACCTAAATGATCTAATCTTCAGCTGAATTCGTGCAGATGTAAATCTAATGCATAAAGGAAATAAGTAAACCTATTTATTAATCAAATTTAATAATGAAATGAACTTAAACAAACTCCATGAATATAAATAAATCATTATATATTAATAAACAAACTGGAATTCAAATTGCATAACTTATAACAAAAAGGAAATAAACAAAACTGAAATTCTATCCTATCTAATTGCAAATACTGAACCATAAACTGGAAATGAAAGGACTAAAAGTAAATTTGAAAGAAAACTATGCGCACAGTTAACTATTTAACTTTTTCAGAAATAAAATTGCATTACAGGAAATAAATGAGATAAACATCTACAGCAATCTAATAAAAACAAACTAAACTAGCTATAACAGAAAGAAAAGAACAAAATTACACAAAAGAATGAACCTCTGGTGGATGAGGGGCCGTCTCAGCAATCAGGGATGATTCTTCTCTAACGCTTACTCAAATGCAATCATAAACAACAAAGAATACAGCTCTTATAAAAAGATGGAACATAAATACATAATTCTTCTCTTCAAACGACTGTCTAACAAATGAAATGATCAACTCTCTAACTCTACACATGGAGGTGTTTATATACAATGTTTACAGGGATGAGAAAGTTGACCCTTTAGTGGTCGAATTCTCTCTAAATTTATTCAATCATAAAGGCATCTAACTAATTGAACTTCAACCCACAGCATCTTCCTCCTTCAACGCGCATTGACTCTCTTCATTGGATGGTGTAACGCACAGGCTCCCTCTTCAGCATGCATGATGTGGCGCACAACTCCTTTTTTAGCACAGAAGGTGGAGTGATGTTGGATAGAGGAGAACACACGGAGGCGAGTCTTCTAGAATGTGGGATAATACATCAACCCAACACGTGGACTGTTGGTGAGGTGTCGACGAAGGAGGCTGCAGGCTGGCAGATCATCTAGAATGTGAGCTTCATTACCCGGATGGGTGGATAGTAAACAGTTCGCAGGCTGTTTCAATCGTTTTAATGCCTGAAATCAATTCTCAATAGCACGCAGTCTAGTTAACGATCTGGACGAAAAGCTGAACAACGAGCTGGACCGTGAGTTGGATATGTTGGGCGCAGATCTAGGATGAATGCGATGTCTATTTGTTGGTGCGCTTAAGGACTATGGTCTACAGTAACAACATTTCAATGCCTAGAAACCTTGCCAACAAGTATTGAGCAATGAGTTGGATGATGAGTTGGACGTGCTATGTGCATGGCAAGCTGAATGCGTTCTTGTTGTTAATTCATCTAAAAAGATTATATAACCTGCAAACAAATATAAAAATCAATTAATATATCAAATGCGCTTCAATAATGTCAATTTTAATCAATAAAATCATAACATGATAATAATAAATGGATTTTATATAAACCTTAAATTCATACATACCTCCGGTTAAATGGTGATCTACGTGATAGAAAATATGTAAAAAGATAACAAAACATATGTTTAAATGATTAATTTAACTGCCAAAAATGATAACAAATCTGGGATCAACATGAATCATATTCAAACTATAGTCAAACATGGTTAGAAATAGTCAACCATGATCAAATCATGTCTACATGGACTACTATAATGCACATAACAAGTCAACAACGATGAACATCACAAAATATATAACCACATTATATCTTAATGTGACACAACCCTAGATGATTGTTGTAATTTTACATAACCATTGAGGAATGTAGAAATCTCCAAAACTTAGTGAATATGAATGTTACAATGTGACATAACCATGGAGGATTGCCACGCACAATAAAACCGATACAAAATGTTGCAATACTACATAACCCTCCATGTCACAATGTGGCATAATCTTAAATGTCACGATGTGACATAGTCATGGAGGTATGACACATACAACAAAACCCTTACAAAATGTTGCAATACTACATAACCAGTGAGGAAAGTAACCATATTGAATATTGCAATGTGATCAAAACGTGGTAAAAAAGAGTCAACCATGGTCAAATCATCTCTACATGGAGTACTATCATGTACATAAGTCAACAAAGATAACACCACAATATATATAACCATATTATTTCTTAATATGACACAAGCCTTAATGAATGTTTTCATGCTACATAACCATTATGGAATGTATCAATTCCACGTAACTAAGCGAATATGAATGATACAATGTGACATAACCATGAAGGAATGCCACACAAAACAAAACCCTTACAAAATGCTGCAATATTAAATAAACTTGAATGCCACAATGTGGCAAACCATGGACGAATTCCATATACAACACAACCCTTACAAAATATTTCAATACTATTGAGGAATGTAGCCACAATGAATGTCAAAATGTGACACAACCATACAAAATTGTCACAGTCAAACATAACCCTTAATAAACAATGGAAAATAGTAATTTAATATAAAGTTACCCAATATGTATGTCACATTTTGACATAGTCAAGCTTAGTCAAATCATGTCTACATGGACTACTATCATCTACATAATTCAACAAAGATGAACATCACAATAGATATAACCATATTATATCTCAATACAACACAAACCTCAATGAATGTTGGAATGCAACATAACCATTGAGGAATGTAGCAATGCCACATAACTAAGACAACGTGATTAGCGCAATGTGGCATAACCATAGTAGAATACCACTCACAACAAAACCCTTTCAAAATGTTGCATTACTGCATAACCTTGAATGTCGCAATGTAACATAACCATGCAAGATTTTCACAATTAAACATAAATTAATAAAAAAAATAAAATTTTCAAAATAAATTAAAAATATATATGTGCACTCGAGTGCATTCTGTGTAGATTAAGTTCATATATTTTATTTTCAAAAATTATGTGGTTATTACTAAAAAAATTTATGTGCACACAAGTCACTCATTAACTTGTTAAATATGCAGTTGTGTCTTTTGACTACTTTAGGGCCATTTTGGACTCAATATGCTCTTTTGATCTTATGAAGATGCCTTCAGCTGAATGCATGTTGTATGTTGATGATGATTTACCGTGTGAATTGCGAAATTTTTGTAGGTGTGCAATTTTTTCATGATAACACAAAACACTTTAGTTAACTAGTTCTTCTTTAGTAACATTTTATCTAACTATTATTTAACTGAAATCATGCTAATTTATTTACTGAAGTGACCACTGTGAGTTCTTTAATTAAATGAAGCATATATTGTTACTTTAACCGAAGCTTAATAATTCAAGTTCACTTTAATCAACTGAAGTATTCTCATGATAAATTTCGAATTATCTTTGTTCTATATGCATTTTATCTTATCTCTTATGTTTTCTACATGGTCAATATGTGCTCATTACTTTAATTTATCTATCACATCATATTATACTAAGAATACTTGTAAAATGTTGTGATCATATTATATTACTCTCGGACAAAGTGCTCACATGCAAAAGTAATTCACTCTAGAGGTGACTCAATACCCTAATGAGAAAGGTTAGTAATACATCACACAAGGTTAATGCTTCGAAATGAAAAGCATCACCTCTATATTTGATCTCCATCTCAACACACGAGGATTTGACTTGAACCACAAGTCCTTAGCCTTGTCCAACAAGACTGTATAGTATAATCACTTTGACATATGAAAGTATTCACCTCAACACATGATGAATAACCTTTTACACTTAAGGCTTAATCATTATTGAGTCCAACCCAATAATTTAATCCAAGTTCCTGAGTCTAACTCAGGATCCCTACCTCAACACATGAGTCCCAATCTAGACACAAGATTGGATTGGAGAATGAATCACGATGATATGACCGTTAACAATATCATGTCTACATGGTCTACTATTATGTACATAATAAGTCAACACATATTAACATCAAAATAGATATAGCCATATCATATCTTAATGCAACACAACCCTTGATGAATGTCTTAATGATAAAGAACCATTGAGAAATGTAGAAATTCCATGTAATTAAGAAAAGATGAATGTTGCAATGTGACATAAATGTGGAGGATTTCCACACACAAGAAATCCCTTACAAAATGCTACAATACTACATAACCCTTCAGGTCACAATACAACATAACCATGGAGGAATGCCACATACAGAAAAACCCTTACAAAATGTTGCAATACTACATAACCATTGAGGAATATAACAATCAAACAAAACCCTTAATGAACACTGGAAAATAGAAAATAGTAATTTAACATAAAGTTATCCAATATGTATCGGTGTTCCCATGAAGATCGAGTAACACTTTTTGGCAAGATGCAGTTTCATATTTTCTAAACATGAGCTCAATCAAGGGTTATTTAATCCCTTGATCAAGCTTTCAAAATATTGATTGAAGGTTTAACCAAGCCCTTGATCAAGGGTTTAAATAACCCCCGATTGAGATTTGGATATCAATGGAAGGTTAGTTAAACCCTCGATCGAGCTATTAGCTCGATCTAGGTATTAGATCGATCAATCTATTAGCTTGACTAATCTATTTGAATTAATATTATTTTTTGCATGTTTAAAATTATAAATTTTTTTTATGATTGTTATATATTTTTAATTTCATTTTAAATGTGATAATAATACATTACATTTAAAACCTAACTATTTCAAATTTTTTTGAATCAATCACAAACATAGTTATTTCAAAGCTTTATGGCCATGGTTTTGCTAACCCATGGTAAATTTGGCCATCATATCACAACACATCAAATAGAGTGAGCAAATTTACCATGAGTTACCAAAACCCAAATAGTAATTAAGTTAATTACTATTTTTCTTTTGGTAACCCATGGTAAATTTATGCATGGTATTTGATGTGTTGTGATACCATGGGTAAAATTACCATCGATTAACAAAACCATAGGCCATAAATCATGTTAAAATATTAAGAATTATTATATAATTCTATTATTTAATTTCTCGACCAAACTATTTAAATTAATATATTTTATCTTTTACGTATTAAATTTAAACTTTTTAAAATTCAATAGGTCAATTGAGCTAAGTTAAATAGCTCTCTCAAGCTTTTATTTTAACCGCTCTTAAACCCTCAATTTAAGTATTTTAAAAATGCACATAAAACCTCGACCAAAGTTTTTAAAGACCTTGATCAAGCTAATAGCTCGATCGAGAACTTTAAAATAGGATTTTAGCCCCCTATTTCTGAAAACTTGATCTTACTGGCCTCTTTTCCAGACCTAACCCCTATCCTCATATGCACCTTAGATGGGAGACTTCATACCAATGGATTCGTCAATGACATGTATATCCATTGGTATATAATTTGTGGGTTTTTTAGTTCATATGATTGTTTTTTTTAATTTTATTTTCAAAATTACACTTACAAAACCATGTCCATAACTTTGAATTACTGCAAAGAAAAATCAACAACATAGAAAGTACACAACCAAAAAACTTCAAAAAATATATACGTCCCACATCAACGAGTCCTCTTCAAAAGGGTATTTTTTATTTATTTTTTATTTTGTAACCCGTAAAAAAAGGTTTACATGCACACACACGTCTAAAATTAAGTTAAAATTTTCACTGGTCAGTTTCAAAAATTAAAATTTTCAAAATAAATAAAAATATATATATGTGCAACCAAGTGCATTATGTGTAGATTATGTTCATATATTCTATTTTCAAAAATTATGCGGTTATTACTAAATTATTTTACATGCACACAAGTCACTCATTAACTTGTTAAATACGATATAAATCCATATAATTTTTCTTCTTGTTGCATGTTGAAATTCACAATGGATGTATGAGTTTTGAGGGCTTTGATTTAACAAATGAGTCAAAATTGGAACTTTCGTCATCACTTTTGGCCAAAAAGGGTTACCCATCTTCATGGATTCAGATGTTTGTCACATCATGACATAACCATGGAAGAATGTAGAAATGCTACAAAACCATTACAAAATGATGTGATACGACATAGCCCTTGATGAATGTCATGAAAGTTAATTTAATTTGATGTGATATATTATGACACATGTGTAAAATGAGTTCTAATTATTTTATATTATTGTCACAACCTCTTCATATATGTATATGTATAGTATATGTATGCTTATATTTATGTGTGTGTGTGTGTGTGTTTTCATATGGTCTATAGCCTCCGAAGATAGAGGGATCTCTAAGTCCACGATATTAATTCTAAAGCGGCCTCACCCTGTCAGCTCCAGGTTTGGGAGCCTAATCTTGAAGGACCCATAGAATTGAACCTCCAGCCTTAACTACTATAGTCTTGGACTCGGAAGTTCGAACCAACTGAACTACCCATCACGGCTTATATATAGAGAAAGAATAACGTTATATAAACATATATTCAAATAAATTTTTCAACTTTTTAAACTTTGTTGTATATTTTTTAAACTTTGTTTGTATAAAATATAGAGAAATTGTAGTAGTCACTTTGATTTTAATTATATAGTGGTACATGTTTTATGCTCCAATATAAAATCACAACATTGATCAAGGCTTTTGTCGTAATGCGACCATCCTCAACCATCCTCAACCATATTAGTATTATAATTTATGAAAAACATGAGATCAAATTCATGAAAAAGTTTTCTTATAACGTATATAGTAAGTAAATTTAAAGTTTAGGTTAAAAAAAATTTAGCACCATGAAATTATTTGAGGACTTCATTCACAAGATTGAGTACATATCATTAGTTATGTTATGCACAAATGAAAATTTATTTTTACTCTAATTAGGTCATCTTCTTAATATCCAAAGTTATCAAAAGTTAGTATTTTTTAATTAAATAATGATGCATAGGGTATCATATGTAATTTTTATAATAGTTCATTTTAACGCTCTCAATGACATTAAAACATAGATAATGCTTAATGCTTTATGTTTTTGGATACGGTAAGCAATGTGTCTTAATTAATTTTCCTAATAAATATATCTATGGATTATTTATACTTGCTAATGTGCTCAATTGTTAAGTCAACTTATGACATTCATCGAGGATTTTGTCACAATGTGACATCATCAATGACGATTAGTATTTTAATCAATCATGAACGGCATGAGATTAGTTAAATTTAATTTAAAAAAAGATTTTTAATTTACTTAGATCATATTTTTAATATAAAAAGATACCTAAAAGTATATTATAATAATATTAATTTGTATTTTAAATGATTTGCTCAACATTGCTTCCAATGCAAGGAGGGCCTTTTTCACCAAAGATTGATTTATATTGGACACGCATTGAATATTTTATTAAAATTAGTTAATTAGTATTTAAATATGTATAAATTCATATGGTAATGTGATGCACGTGAATGCTTGGCATTGCTTCTATTTAGTGACAATTATAATGTGATATGTTTGAAGTTAAATTAACTATATAATGAATTTTAATTTATCTTTTTAATATAAACAAATAAGTTGAAGAAATATTTATTTTCTCAATAATAAATAGATTCAAATCTTTAATATTGTTATTCCATGGGTATAGGATAGATAATGAATGTGTGTACTATGAAGGGATTCTTTGTGTAAGGTTACCGGTTCGAAACTTTGTGGGTGAAAACATTACCCAAAAAACCTTTAAGATGGTCAAGCATTTCTAAATACAAATGATTAATACTTGACTATCTTTATATCAAATTCAACTCTTTCCTAAAATAAATGATATTATTAAATGTAGATGCCCCTATATAAAAACATGGTTGTTTCCCTCTGGATATTAAAATATGTTCCCCCATCTTGAATCATATTCAATCTATAGTCAAACATGGTTAGAAATAGTCAACCATGATCAAATCATGTCTACATGGACTACTATAATGTACATAACAAGTCAACAATGATGAACATCCCCAAATATATAACAATATCATATATTAATGTGACACAACCCTAGATGATTGTTATAATTATACATAACCATTGAGGAATGTAGAAATTCCTCAAAACTTAGTGAAGATAAATGTTAAAATGTGACATAACCATGGAGGATTGTCACACAAAACAAAACCCTTACAAAATGTTGCAATACTACATAACCCTCCATGTCACAATGTGGCATAACGTTAAATGCCGCAATGTGAAATAGCCATGGAGGAATGGTACATACAACAAAAACCTTACAAAATGTTGCAATACTACATAACCATTGAGGAAAACAACAATATTGAATATTGCAATGTGATCGAAACATGGTAAATAAGAGTCAACCATGGTCAAATTATCTCTACATGGACTGCTATCATATACATAAGTCAACAAAGATTAACACCACAATAAATATAACCGTATTATTTATGAATATGACACAAGCCTTAATGAATGTTTTCATGCTACACAACCATTATGGAATGTATCAATTCCACATAACTAAGCGAATATGAATGATACAATGTGACATAACCATGAAGGAATGCCAGGAAAACAAAACCTTACAAAATGTTGCAATATTAAATAAACTTGAAATCCACAATGTGGCAAAGCATGGAGGAATTCCATATACAACAAAACCCTTACAAAATATTTCAATACTACTGAGTGATGTAGCCACAATGAATGTCAAAATATGACACAACCATACGAGATTGTCATAGTCAAACATAACCCTTAATAAACAATGGAAATAGTAATTTAATATAAAGTTACCCAATATGTATGACACATTTTGACATAGTCAATATTGGTCAAATCATGTCTACATGGACTACTATCATCTACATAATTCAACAAAGATGAACATCACAACAGATATAACCATATTATATCTCAATACAACACGACCCTCAATGAATGTTGGAATGCAACATAACCATTGAGGAATGTAGCAATGCCACATAACTAAGACAACATGATTATCACAATGTGACATAAATATAGTAGAATGCCACACACAACAAAACCCTCTCAAAATGTTGCATTACTGCATAACCTTGAATGTCGCAATGTGACACAACCATGCAATATTTTCACAATTAAACACAACTTTTAGTGAATATTAGAAAATAGAAATTTAACATAAATTTAGCCAATATGTATTTCGCATCATGACATAACCATGGAGGAGTGTCGTAATGAAATTAAACCCTTGTAAAATGCTGTAATATGACATAAACCTTGATGAATGTCATATTAGTTAACAAAATCCAAACATAATCAAACAAAATCGACCAATGTCAACCATTAATAACTATATCAGATATAATTGGTTAGCCATATTCTCCCATAGTCAACCTATTAATGTCACAATGTGAAACCCTTGAGGAAAATCAGAATGCATCACAACCATTGAGGACTAAAGGAAATTGGAATAAGCCAACCAACATGAATGTTGAAATGAGATATAATGATTATGGAATGTCACAATCCAACATAACTCTTAAAATTGTTGTAACTAGACAAAAGCCAAGCAAGACTAATGTCATGATTTTACACCACTATTGAGGAACGCCATATGTATTAACCATAGTTGATAATTGTGAACCATTGTCAACCATGTAAACATGGTTTATTGTAGTAATCCTTTGTCAAATTATGTATCCAACCATTGTCAACCATGGTCAACCTAGGTCAAATGCATAACCCATAAAAACTTATATAATTTAATAATCTATAATAATGAATATTAGTATCATGTTAATAGGTAATGTTTGAAAATATCCCTATACACTATTTTGTTAAAGCATGGTCAAACATGGTCGACTGTAATCAAGCATAATCAAACATGGGAAACCATGGTTAATGATTTTTAAAGATAATCAACCATGGTCACACCATCATTAATTACATCGATATGTGTTAGAATAACATCTATTGGTGTAATTCTCTGCACTTTTGATCTGTGATGGAGGTTGATCTCCACAGGTCCTAGATTGCACGAGGATGAGACAAGTGTAATGTCCAGATTGATTTTATGGTTGTGGTTATTCGAAATAAACAATTAGAAAATTTTAAAAATATATATATCAAAAATAACTTGTAGTTGATGCATGGATAACAGTCACTTTGTGGCAAACATCTCGTTTAACTACTAGAAGAACGCAAGTGATAACAACTAGTTGAGACATAGACAATGGGGTGATTACAACTACACATGGAGAACAGGTAACATATTTAATTTGCTCGTGGCACTTAACTTGTGGCCTATTGGTCCTCACCTGCCACAAGTTAAGTGGTTGTGCTAATTGTACTCAAAGATGGTAAACCACAATCAACCATGGCCAAACACAATGAATAAGAGTTAATCATTGCTAGATATAATTAACCATAATCAAACTTACTTAGCTATTAGTGTAACAACATATATTACTATGCATGTATTCATTTATATTATTTCTGTTTATTTATTTAACAGTTAATGACTAAATTTTTTAATATTATAATATAAATAATTGAAAATATTTTTCTTATAAAATTTAGTAAATACTAATATTTTATTTGTAATATTTAATTCAATTTATATTATATATAATACTAATTCTATAATTGTTTATATCTTAGAATTTGGGGTGGAATAGCATCTATCTTTTTCCTAGATTGCACTAAAATTAAACAAGTGTACTATCCAGATTCATGTATTGTGGAGATTGATTTTATGGGAGTGGTTCCAAATTTAAAATAAACAAGTATAATATATATAGTTGGTGGATTGATACCTCGTAACTACTGCATAGATAACTCTTAATTGATACATTGATAAAGAAACTACTGCATAGATAACTCTTAATTGATACATGGATAAAGAGAACTCATTTGTGTGACACTTAATTTAGTATTATAAATATATATTTACTGTAAAATTTCATATTAATTTTTACTATATTAATCATGTATAAATAACTTTGTTCATACTAACATATATTTTATCGTAATATGATAAATAGTAATCGAAAATATTAATCATGTATAAATAACTTTGTTCATACTAACATATATTTTTATCATAATATGATAAATAGTAATCGAAAATATCTAACTGATAACAATAATATAATCATAGATTTTATTCTAATAATAATTCAACACATTCCTTTTTGTTATCCTGTAATAATCCACATAGGGCCCTGCAGAGGGATTCCTCTACTTCCGACAATCAGCCATGTCAATCCAAGTCACAGTAATCACCATTATGTTCTCTCATCATAGATCGCTACATCTAAAGAGATCTAAGAAATCGTTGTCGTTATAATACTATTCTTTCTGCACAGATCTGATTCGTATTCTTTCAAAGACGTGACTCAATTCAGCAGTCTAGTCCCAATATGAAGAGATCAAACCTCACCAATTTCGAGTAGGATAAAAGACAAGTAAAATGCCCAAGCTTTTTTCTGTTAAAGTCTGATAACTGATTAAATTTGTTACTTTAAATTGTTATTTCCAGTATTTTGTAACTTCAGTAATTGTAATTATCTACTTTGAACTAAACGAACTAAATGTGATTTTAAAACTACCCAAATAATTAGAATTACAATTTAAACACTCCAAAACCGGGTTTCAACCATAATTGCTTTTCCTCTGCCTGATTTGAGGGAGTTTTGGTTAACGCTTATACTGCTCCCACAAATTTCCGCTTATATTGCTCCCACAAATTTCCTCAAGACATAGACCAGCCTGCACACAGCAGGAATGTACTGCGTCCTTGACAGAGTGAGCCCATGCAATGATCAAAATTTTCTCTTACACAACAATACTAGATTTAATCGTCAGCCTTCAATTTTCACCACTATATTCATTCTCTTACACAGTTATATTCATCTCTTCAATTTTCACCATTGAAACTTAAGACGTGCAAAATCTGATAGACCATCAAATCTCTACCTGATCTGGCATTCAAATTCTAAATCTATCCATCTACCCACAAATCTGTTGGAAGTAGTTAATTACTCCACCACCGAGAACAATTTCCCGCTGGAAAGCTGAAGAGGCAACGTTGTTCAATATACTTAACCGCTGGAAATGTAACCACCCAGATTTGTGGCCGCCGCACTCTTGAAGAGTTGCAGCACCGCCACACCGCCATACCATTTTGTTTTTTGCCATGCTGTCAAAGTTTCAAAGGGACA
>LPNX011101983.1:415557-457053 GCA_001517045.1 Pseudotsuga menziesii | reverse complement strand
CTCATGGGTTATGACTATGAGATCACTTATAAGAAGGGTAAGGACAATATTGTGGCGGATGCCCTTTCTCTCACATTTGATGACCAAGGTTCTCTTTCCACCATTTCTATGCCTGTTCCAAATTGGTTGCAATCGGTTCAACAGGGTTATGTCAATGACTCTTCATTATCTCAAATCATCCAATGCTTGGACAACAACCCTTCTGCTGTCCCACATTACTCTTGGGATGGTGCTTCACTGAGATACAAGGGTCGTCTGGTGCTTCCCCAGAACATAGCCCTTCAACAAGCTATCTTCTATGAACTCCATGCTTCTCCGTCAGCTGGGCACTCTGGTTTTCTCAAAATGTATGAATGGGCATGGCGCAACTTCTTTTGGTAGGGCATGAAAAGGACAATTCAACAGATGGTGGCTGAATGTGATACCTGCCAGCGCAATAAGGGTGAAACAACACCCCTTCCGGGATTACTCGAACCCTTGCCCATACCTACCCAGATATGGACAGATATTTCTATGGATTTCATTGAAGGGCTCCCTAAATCTGGAGGGAATACTGTGATTTTGGTTGTGGTTGATCGCCTCTCCAAATATAGTCATTTTTGTGCTCTCAGCCATCCCTATACAGCCTCCTCCGTTGCTCAAATTTTCCTGGCCCAGATCTTTCGTCTTCATGGAATGCCTTCTTCCATTGTCTCAGATCGTGATGCGACTTTCACCAGTCATTTTTGGACAGAACTCTTTCACCACACTGGCACCAAACTGCAGATGAGTTCAGGTTATCACCCACAAACGGATGGTCAGACTGAAATTATCAATAAATGTTTGGAAACTTATCTTCGTTGCTTCTCCTCTGAGCAACAACATCCGTGGGAAAAGTGGCTCCCTCTCGCTGAATGGTGATACAATACCTCATACCACACTGCCTCTAAAATGACTCCATATGAAGCTGTTTTTGGTCAAGCACCGCCAGTTCTTCTTCCTTACACCCCCAGCAGTTCTCCAGTTCAGGAAGTTGACGCGGTCCTTCGAAACCGCGATGAGGTTCTTCGCATTTTGCACGAAAATCTTCACATGGCAAGAAATCGCATGAAGCAACAAGCTTATCAGCTCCGTTCTGAGTGCACTTTTGAAGCCGGTGATATGGTTTTTCTTCGTCTCCAGCCTTACAAGCAATCCTCACTAAAACTCAAATGGCGTCATAAGCTCGCTCCAAAGTTCTATGGGCCATATAGGATTCTTCAGAAGATTGGGTCTGTTGCTTATAAATTGGAACTTCTGCCTTCTTCCCGCATTCATCCAGTATTTCATGTCTCTTGTCTGAAGAAAGTTCTTGGCACCAACATCAAAGGCCAAACTATTTTACCAGAATTGGATAATGAAGAATCCATCTTTTTGGAGCCGGAAGCTGTCCTCAATAAGCGCACTCGTCAGCTTCGCTCTCGCTCTATCACAGAGGTCTTAATTCAATGGCACGGAATGCAGCCCAAGGATGCTACGTGGGAACCACTCCTCCAGATTCAGCGACAATTTCCACATCTAAAGCTTTGAGGACAAAGCTTTTTCTAAGGGGGAGGGGATGTTAGGAACCCATGTCAATCCTTCTCTTTACCGTGTTAGTATATTGTTGTTGGACGCATATGCTTTGTAAGTCATCCCATAGTAATTGTTGATCCATAGTTTGTGTTATTGTTGTTGGGCGCATATGCTTTGTAAGCCACCTGTAGTATTTGTTGATCCATAGTTTATATTGGCCCATGGTTTTTACCCATAGTATTGGCGCATGGTTTTGATCCATAGTTTATATTGGCCCATGGTTTTGACCCATAGTATTGGCGCCTATTCTTAGTATATAAGTGTGTGTTGAGGCCAAGGAAGGCGCCGTGAAGTTATTTTGTATTGAGCTTGCTCAAAGGAGGTTGCCCCCTCGAAGTGGCCTGCAATTAATATAAAAGTGATTTTGAGTTCTGCTACTATATCTTGTATTTTGATTAATTATTTGCTGCAGGGTCCTCACAGACAACACACCATATCAATTTCTGAAGAAGGAGTTGCAGCGTCTGTCACAGCTCATGAAATAATTATCAGGCAGAGCATTATATTGTTTTTGAAAAGAAAATTTTTGAAGAGCCATTCACTAACCTATTCGAGCTGATCAGATTGTTGAAGGAGCGCTCACCGTTCTGTTGCAGCTCATGAAATCGCAGAAAATTAATTAAATTCCGACAGACATAAAACTAATAAAGCATGAAAATCCATCTTAATGTGCCAGCAGACGCATCTAATTTTCTCAAGAGGTAGCGCAGATTTCAATTCTGTCAGACTATAACTGTAACAGAGCATTTGCAAAGAAGTGTGTTTTTGTATTGTGAAGGGTCAAGTAGCACTTAATGACCAACTTAGCTAAATATCCTATAAATACCTAGCTTGTAATCATGTGTGGATAGACAGAGATGTAGATTAATATACAAAGTTGAACTCTGAAATTTACTATGTTATTTTTGTGCTTACTCTGTTCTTGAGTTAGAAAACTTACTTTTATTTCTTGATGTGAGTTTGTTGTAGCAGCCGGAGTTCATTTGTGTGAATGATGTTTATTTATTCAGTAGAATGTTTGTGATAATTTTATGGACGTAGGGGTCATCTGAAACTTGTTAAAAAGTCAGCTGTGTGAGAGCTGTGCGCGTGCTATAGGTGACATCAACATTCACAACTAGTTGAAACAAGCGTATAGAGTGTTGCTGGCTGTAACAGCTAGCTGCAACATAATCTTGGAAGTGCTGGTAGTAGTAGTAGCCAAACTATAAAAATCCTATAGGTGTTGGGTTGGTTTTTAGAGCTCTGTTAGTGAAGCTATACATTGCTGAGAAAAGTTGTACATTGTTGAGAAGAGCTGAACATTGACTGTAAGTGGTTTTTTGAGCTGTACGTGAAGTCTCAAGTGCTGCTAAGGAAAGGAGCGGCACTCCCATGCCTTCCCCACAGTGGTATCAGAGCTGAGCGTTTATGATTTCTGTTTGTTGGTCCAATGCTCACTTCGTGAATGAGCCGTATGACTGTATGATGAACTATTAGTATTTGGTTTGGAAATTTTGTTGTTGAGTATTACTCCAGCGCCCTTTTCCTGCCACGAAGAAAGAGCAGAAGTAAGTTTGGTTTGTATGTTCAGCTATGTATTGGTAAGAGCTCCCGTTCTCCCTCAAATAAAGGTTGAGTCATCATTTGGTAGCTGAAGGATGAAACAAGTGTCTCTTGTCTCATCCGTATGTTGGTTAAAATGTGCAAACTTCGTTGTGGCTTGTGTAAAGAGATGAAAGTGTTAGAGTCCGTGGATGAAGTTGACTCTGTGAGTGTTCCCTTGGATAGAGGTTGATAAATTGAAAGGAAGATATTCTTCCTGGTTGAGAGCTCCCATATAGTTTAGTGGTAGAGCAGGTTGAATTCCAATGTTTTGGAAGTTTGCTTGGTTTGAATTAAAGCCATTTTGCGTGAAATAGGATTAGGAGGACGTGTCCAAAAGAAATTTAAATTATGTGCAAGTATTTGTTTGAAAATAGAGACATGGGGAAAAGAAGAAGGATTAAAGAAATGAAGAATAATATTGTTGATACAACAGAAGCTGGTTTTTCAATTGCAGAAATGTTAGGAGAAGCCACCGAGGAACCTGCTAAAGCAGATGAAGTTCAAGAAAAGCTAGTGGATGCATGGAGCAGCATCTATTATCCACCACCATATTTCTCTGGTACAATTTATGAATGCTGGTCAGTTAATATGAAAAATTTCTTGCATGCTAGAGGTTTATGGAATTTT
The DNA here is from genome assembly GCA_001517045.1 of Pseudotsuga menziesii. NCBI lineage: Eukaryota > Viridiplantae > Streptophyta > Pinopsida > Pinales > Pinaceae > Pseudotsuga > Pseudotsuga menziesii. Next base: position 453,246 of record LPNX011101983.1, on the reverse strand, counting down.
GTTGAGGATGGAGTTAAGAAACTCCAGGATGAGGCAAAGGATGCACTTGCCTTGTACTACATCCACCAAGCTCTGGATGATAATATCTTTTATGTAATTTCTGAAGCAAACACAGCTAGACAAGCCTGGGAAAGTTTGAAGAGAAAGTTTGATGTAACGAGGAGTTATATGGCCGAGTCACAGCCTGTTAACATTTCAGTAGACAAATTTGGAGAAGCAGCAGAAGATAGTCAAATTATTTGTAAATCTTGCAATTGTGTTGATATATCAAATGATGAAAATGATGTTGAAACTAAAGGTGAAAATGAGGTTGTTGTATGTGGTATAACAGCAACAGAGTTTGAAGAAGTTGAAATTTCTATTGATAAAGATGTTGATGTAGTTTCAAATTTAGATATCGCTGAATTAAATGATGGAATGGTTAACATGCAGAATGTTGATGAAGATGATAAATTTCTCAAGTGTAAAGAGAACAAAGAAGTATTTGTGCAAGAAAATTCCTTGAAGGACACGTAGATGAAGATATTTAAATCATGTATTGAATGTGATGACTGTGCAGACAGCACTGAAAATGTTGTAGAAGTCAAAGAGAAAGATGGACTTGAAATAAACTACAGTAGTTATGTTGTAGAAAATGAAGAGTGTTTCACTCATCCATTTGGTGCTCATAAGGAAGTTGATAATGCTTCATGTGAAAAATACACTCATGAAAATGGTGTATTTGATGATAGAAAAAGTGCTGGTGATATTTTTGAAGAAAAATGTGCAAAGATATTGAATGGTGCAGATAAGGACAGAGAAAAGAACAAGTTTTTTGCTAATAAATTGTTTGTTAGTGATTGTGCAGGTACAAAGAAAGAAAATGATGAAGTCTTGGGGTATAAGTCAAATATTGAAGGTGAAGCAACTACCAGTGTAGCAGTTTGTTTTTTGAATATTCCAATGATGTATGTTGCTGATGACAACGATGAAGAAGGTGCAAATGAAGGAGCCAGTATCTGTGAAATTTTCCATGGAGAAGAAATGGTCAATGATGATCATGATGATAGGGTGAAGACTGCCATATTAGCAGTATGTGGAGTAACACCAAAAGCTAAAAATGATAAAGTGCACTATGTTGAAGTGCCTGAACCTGTTTATGAGTGTTTTGAAAATATTGATGATTTTAATTTTGTTGAAGAATTTGATAAGATTGTTGAAGATTGCACAGAAGTTGCAGCAAATGAAATAGATAAAGCACAAGAAAAAGGAATTTATAAAGATGTTGGAAATGTTGATGATTTGGTGATTGCAGAAGCAGTGATAGTGATAGAGTTGCATAATGATAACACTCAAAGCATTGTATGTTCTGTTGTAGACAAAGGAACTGAAATGATGAATGATGTTCTTGACGAACAATTGAAATTTTTGGAAGAATGGCTTGAAAAGCCAAGGTATGATGATAAAGATGAAAGTCTTGTTGTGAAATCAGAAATGAAGAAAGTTGATTACCTTGTTGCAGCAACAGAGGAAGATTTGAATGAAGAGATAATGACAGCTCTCAGAGAAGAACAAAATGAAAAGAATCAATATGGTTCACAGTATGATAATTTGTATAATGTGGACAAAATGTTTGAATGTGCAAGTGAGAAACCAATGGAAGATGAAGAAGAATCCATTGAAAATGATATTGGAAATGATGAGTTTGATTTGAAAGAAGAAAATTGCATCAAAGATGAATTGGCTGAAGAATCAGTTGAAAAGATCGTCATGTCATGGAGTCCAGAAGAAATTGGACATTATTATCAATTAATGTGTCTACATAATGAAGATATCTTGTGATATCCTTGTATGCCCACGTTGCAGTATTCAGAAGAAAAGATTTGGATTGAAGTCCTTGGGATAAAGGACATTGAAAATTTGAATGATGATAAGCAAATTGAAGAATGATTTGCAGTTGAAGTTGATCATAATGGATTTGTGGAATCAAATAAAATATTGAAGGTAGAGAAGAAAGTGAAGATGAAGAATCAAAAGTATTTTTGGTATAAAGTTTGGCGTTCTTAGCCAAGTAATGATGAAGCCGAAGCTGAGAATGATGTAATATAAATTATGATAAATGATTTGTTTGCAAAGGCCAAGAAGAGTGAATGCAATGGTCTTGATGCTGAAATATTATTTATTGAGGAGAACAAGTATTGTGGAGTTGATAAACAAAAGGATTTCTGATTGTTAAGATACAAAGTCAAGATGAAGAAATGGCTGAAGCCACAAATGAAGCAAGAGCTGAAGAAGATCAAGATAAACATGAAAATAAAAGTTTGCATATTTCAAAGTTTGGAGTTGAAAGAAACAGAAATGATTACCATGTATGTTCCAACAAATAATGTGAACAAATTTTTTAAGTTGTTGTGATACTGATGTAAGCCTTGCTGAGACTTAGACCAGCAGGCGTTGTAGTTGAAATGTTGTTTTGTAAAAACTATAGTTGTTCATGTTTAATGTATTTGGTTGTAGTAATTAAGGGGGAGAATGTTGGAAGTAGTTAATTACTCCACCGATGAGAACAATTTCCCGCTGGAAAGCTGAAGAGGCAACGTTGTTCAATATACTTAACCGCTAGAAATGTAACCACCCAGATTTGTGGCCGCCGCACTCCTGAAGAGTTGTAGCGTCGCCACTCCGCCATACCGTTTTGGTTTTTTCCATGTTGTCAAAGTTTCAAAGGGACAGCACACCATATCAATTTCTGAAGAAGGAGTTGCAGCGAATGTCACAACTCATGAAATAATTATCGGGCAGAGCATTACATTGTTTTTGAAAAGCAAATTTTTGAAGAGCCATTCACTGACCTATTCGAGCCATATTGTTGAAGGAGCATTCACCATTCCTGTTGCAGCTCATGAAAGGGCAAAAAATTAATTAAATTCTGACAGACATCAAATTAATAAAGCATGAAAATCCATCTTAATGTGCCAGCAGACGCATCTAATTTTCTCAAGAGGTAGCGCAGATTTCAATTCTGTCAGACTATAACTGTAACAAAGCATTTGCAAAGAAGTTTGTTTTTGTATTGTGAAGGGTCAAGTAGCAGTTAATGAAAAACTTAGCTAAATATCCTATAAATACCTAGCTTTTAATCATGTTTGGATAGAGAGAGATGTAGATTAATATACAGAGTTGAACCCTGAAATTTACTATGTTATTTTTGTGTTTACTATGTTCTTGAGTTAGAAAACACAGTTTTATTTCTTCATGTGATTTTGTTGTAGCAGCCGGAGTTCATTTGTGTGAATAATGTTTATTTATTCAGTAGAATGTTTGTGATAATTTTATGGACGCAGGGGTCATCTAAAACTTGTTAAAAAGTCAGCTGTGTGTGAGTTGTGCATGTGCTGTAGGTGACGTCAGCATTCACAGCTAGCTGAAACAAGCGTATAGAGTGTTGCTGGCTGTAACAACTAGTTGCAACACAATCTTGGAAGTGCACGTAGTAGTAGCAGCCGAACTATAACAATCTTGTAGTTGTTGGGTTGATTTTTAGAGCTCTGTCAATGAAGTTGTACATTACTGAGAAAAGTTGTACATTATTGAGAAGAGCTTAGCATTGACCGTAAGTGGTTTTTTGAGCTGTACGTGAAGTCTCAAGTGCTGCTAAGGAAAGGAGCAGCACTCCCATGCCTTCCCCACAGTGGTATCAGAGCTGAGTGTTTATGATTTCTGTTTGGTTGTCCTGTGCTCACTTCATGAATGAGCCATATGACTGTATGATGAACTATTAGTATTTGGTTTGCTAATTTTGTTGTTGAGTATTACTCCAGCGCCCTTTTCTTGCTACGAAGAAAGAGCAGAAGTAAGTTTGGTTTGTATGTTCATCTATGTATTGGTAAGAGCTCTTGTTCTCCCTCAAATAAAGGTTGATTCATCATTTGGTAGCTGAAGGATGAAACAAGTGTCTCTTGTCTCATCTGCATGTTGGTTAAAATGTGCAAGCTTGGTCATGGCTTGTGCAAAGAGATGAAATTGTTAGAGTCGGTGGATGAAGTTGACTTTGTGAGTGTTCCCTTGGATAGAGGTTGATAAATTGAAAGGAATATATTCTTCCTGGTTGAGAGCTCCCATATAGTTTAGTGGTAGAGTAGTTTGAATTCCAATGTTTTGGAAGTTTGCTTGGTTTGAATTAAAGCCATTTTGCGTGAAAGAGGATTAGGAGGACGTATCCAAAAGAAATTTAAATTATGTGCAAGTATTTGTTTGAAAACAGAGACATGGGGAAAAGAAGAAGGATTAAAGAGATGAAGAATAATATTGCTGATACAATAGAAGCTAGTTTTTCAATTGCATAAATATTAGGAGAAGCCATCGAGGAACCTGCTAAAGCAGATGAAGTTCAAGAAAAGCTAGTGGATGCATGGAGCAGCATCTATTATCCACCGCCATATTTCTCAGGTACAATTTATGAATGTTGGTCAGTTAATATGAAAATTTTCTTGCATGTTAGAGGTTTATGGAATTTTGTTGAGGATGGAGTTAAGAAACTCCAGGATGAGGCAAAGGATGCACTTTCCTTGTACTACATCCACCAAGCTCTGGATGATAATATCTTTTATGTAATTGCTGAAGCAAACATAGCTAGAGAATCCTGGGAAAGTTTGAAGAGAAAGTTTGATATAAGGGGGAGTTATATGGCCGAGTCACAGCATGTTAACATTTCAGCAGACAAATTTACAGAAGCAGCAGTAGATAGTCAAATTATTTGTAAATCTTGCAATTGTGTTGATATATCAAATGATGAAAAATATGTTGAAACTAAAGGTGAAAATGAGGTTGTTATATGTGGTATAACAGCAACTGATTTTGAAGAAGTTGAAATTTCTTTTGATAAAGATGTTGATGTAGTTTCAAATTCATATGTCGCTGAAGTAAATGATGGAATGGTTAACATGCAGAATGTTGATGAAGATGATAAATTTCTCAAGTGTAAAGAGAACAAAGAAGTATTTGTGCAAGAAAAGTCCTTGAAGGACACATCGATGAAGATATTTAAATCATGTATTGAATGTGATGACTGTGCAGACAACACTGAAAATGTTGTAGAAGTCAAAGAGAAAGATGGACTTGAAATAAACTACAGTATTTATGTTGTAGAAAATGAAGAGTGTTTCACTCATCCATTTGGTGCTCATAAGGAAGCTGATAATGCTTCATGTGAAAAATACACTCATGAAAATGGTGTATCTGATCATAGAAAAAGTGCTGGTGATATTTTTGAAGAAAAATGTGCAAAGATATTGAATGGTGCAGATAAGGACAGAGAAAAGAACAAGTTTTTTGCTAATAAATTGTTTGTTAGTGATTGTGCAGGTACAAAGAAAGAAAATGATGAAGTCTTGGGGTATAAGTCAAATATTGAAGGTGAAGCAACTACCAGTGTAGCAATTTGTTCTTTGAATATTCCAATGATGTATGTTGCTGATGACAACGATGAAGAAGGTGCAAATGAAGGAGCCAGTATCTGTGAAATTTTCCATGGAGAAGAAATGGTCAATGATGATCATGATGATAGGGTGAAGACTGCCATATCAGCAGTATGTGGAGTAACACCAAAAGCTAAAAATGATAAAGTGCACTGTGTTGAAGTGCCTGAACCTGTTTATGAGTTTTTTGAAAATATTGATGATTTTAATTTTGTTGAAGAATTTGATAAGATTGTTGAAGATTGCACAGAAGTTGCAGAAAATGAAATAGATAAAGCACAAGAAAAGGGAATTTATAAAGATGTTGGAAATGTTGATGATTTGGTGAGTGCAGAAGCAGTGATAGTGATAGAGTTGCATAATGATAACACTCAAAGTGTTGTATGTTCTGTTGTAGACAGAGGAACTGAAATGATGAATGATGTTCTTGATGAACAATTGAAATTTTTGAAAGAATGGCTTGAAAAGCCAAGGTATGACGATAAAGATGAAAGTCTTGTTGTGAAATCAGAAATGAAGAAAGTTGATTACCTTGTTGCAGCAACAGAGGAAGATTTGAACAAAGAGATAATGATAGCTCTCAGAGAAGAACAAAATGAAAAAAATCAATATGGTTCACAGTATGATAATTTGTATAATGTTGACAAAATGTTTGAATGTGCAAGTGAGAAACCAATGGAAAATGAAGAAGAATCCATTGAAAATGATATTGGAAATGATGAGTTTGATTTGAAAGAAGAAAATTGCATCAAAGATGAATTGGCTGAAGAATCAGTTGAAAAGATCGTCATGTCATGGAGTCCAGAAGAAATTGGACATTATTATCAATTAATGTGTCTACATAATGAAGATATCTTGTGATATCCTTGTATGCCCACGTTGCAGTATTCAGAAGAAAAGATTTGGATTGAAGTCCTTGGGATAAAGGACATTGAAAATTTGAATGATGATAAGCAAATTGAAGAATGATTTGCAGTTGAAGTTGATCATAATGGATTTGTGGAATCAAATAAAATATTGAAGGTAGAGAAGAAAGTGAAGATGAAGAATCAAAAGTATTTTTGGTATAAAGTTTGGCGTTCTTAGCCAAGTAATGATGAAGCCGAAGCTGAGAATGATGTAATATAAATTATGATAAATGATTTGTTTGCAAAGGCCAAGAAGAGTGAATGCAATGGTCTTGATGCTGAAATATTATTTATTGAGGAGAACAAGTATTGTGGAGTTGATAAACAAAAGGAGTTCTGATTGTTAAGATACAAAGTCAAGATGAAGAAATGGCTGAAGCCACAAATGAAGCAAGAGCTGAAGAATATCAAGGTAAAGATGAAGATAAAAGTCTGCATATTTCAAAGTTTGCAGTCGAAAGAAACAGAAATGATTGCCATGTATGTTCCAACAAAGAATGTGAACAAATTTTTGAAGTTGTTTTGATACAAATGTAAGCCTTGCTGAGACTTAGAAGAGAATGTATTGTAGTTGGAATGTTGTTTTGTAAAAAATGTAGTTGTTTGTATTTGATGTATTTGGGTGTAGTAATCAAGGGGGAGAATGTTGGAAGTAGTTAATTACTCCACCGCCGAGAACAATTTCCCGCTGGAAAGCTGAAGAGGCAACGTTGTTCAATATACTTAACCGCTGGAAATGTAACCACCCAGATTTGTGGCCGTCGCACTCCTGAAGAGTTGCAGCACCGCCACACTGCCATACCGTTTTGTTTTTTGCCATGCTGTCAAAGTTTCAAAGGGATAGCACACCATATCAATTTCTGAAGAAGGAGTTGCAGCCTCTGTCACAGCTCATGAAATAATTATCAAGCAGAGCATTACATTGTTTTTGAAAAGCAAATTTTTGAAGAGCCATTCACTGACCTATTCGAGCCGATCAGATTGTTGAAGGAGCGTTCACCGTTCCTATTGCAGCTCATGAAAGGGCAGAAAATTAATTAAATTCTGACAGACATCAAATTAATAAAGCATGAAAATCCATCTTAATGTGCTAGCAGACGCATCTAATTTTCTCAAGAGGTAGCGCAGATTTCAATTCTGTCAAACTATAACTGTAATAGAGCATTTGCAAAGAAGTGTGTTTTTGTATTGTGAAGGGTCAAGTAGCAATTAATGACAGACTTAGCTAAATATCCTATAAATACCTAGCTTGTAATCATGTTTGGATAGAGAGAGATGTAGATTAATATACAGAGTTGAACCCTAAAATTTACTGTGTTATTTTTGTGTTTACTCTGTTCTTGAGTTAGAAAACTCAGTTTTATTTCTTGATGTGAGTTTGCTCTAGCAACCGGAGTTCATTTGTGTGAATGATGTTTATTTATTCAGTAGAATGTTTGTGATAATTTTATGGACGCAGGGGTCATCTGAAACTTGTTAAAAAGTCAGCTGTGTGTGAGTTGTGCGCGTGCTGTAGGTGACGTCAGCATTCACAGCTAGCTGAAACAAGCGTATAGAGTGTTGCTGGCTATAACAGCTAGCTGCAACACAATCTTGGAAGTGCCCGTAGTAGTAGCAGCCGAACTATAACAATCCTGTAGGTGCTTCGTTGATTTTTAGAGCTCTATCACTGAAGCTGTACATTATTGAGAAGAGATTAACATTGATTGTAAGTGGTCTTTTGATCTTTACATGAAGTCTCAAGTGCTACTAATGAAAGGAGCGGCACTCCCCTGCCTTCCCCACAGTGGTATCAGAGCTGAGTGTTTATGATTTCTGTTTGTTGGTCCTGTGCTCACTTCGTGAATGAGTCGTATGACTGTATGATGAACTGTTAGTATTTGGTTTGGAAATTTTGTTGTTGAGTATTACTCTAGCGCCCTTTTCCTGCTACGAAGAAAGAGCAGAAGTAAGTTTGGTTTGTATGTTCAGCTATGTATTGCTAAGAGCTCCTGTTCTCCCTCAAATAAAGGTTGAGTCATCATTTGGTAGCTGAAGGATGAAACAAGTGTCTCTTGTCTCATCTGTATGTTGGTTAAAATGTGCAAGCTTGGTCGTGGCTTGTGTAAAGAGATGAAAGTGTTAGAGTTCATGGATGAAGTTGAATCTGTGATTGTTCCCTTGGATAGAGATTGATAAATTGAAAGGAAGATATTCTTCCTGGTTGAGAGCTCCCATATAGTTTAGTGGTAGATCAGTTTGAATTCCAATGTTTTGGAAGTTTGCTTGGTTTGAATTAAAGCCATTTTGCATGAAAGACGATTAGGAGGACGTATCCAAAAGAAATTTAAATTATGTGAAAGTATTTGTTTGAAAATAGAGACATAGGGAAAAGAACAAGGATTAAAGAGATGAAGAATAATATTGCTGATACAACAGAAGTTGGTTTTTCAATTGCAGAAATATTAGGAGAAGCCATCGAGGAACCTGCTGAAGCAGATGAAGTTCAAGAAAAGCTAGTGGATGCATGGAGCAGCATCTATTATCCACCGCCATATTTCTCAGGTACAATTTATGAATGTTGGTCAGTTAATATGAAAAATTTCTTCCATGCTAGAGGTTTATGGAATTTTGTTGAGAATGGAGTTGAAAAACTCCAGGATGAGGCAAAGGATGCACTTTCCTTGTACTACATCCACCAAGCTCTGGATGATAATATATTTTATGTAATTGCTGAAGCAAACACAACTAGACAAGACTAGGAAAGTTTGAAGAGAAATTTTAATGTAAGGGGGAGTTATATGGCCGAGTCACAGCTTGTTAACATTTCAGCAGACAAATTTGCAGAAGCAGCAGAAGATAGTCAAATTATTTGTAAATCTTGCAATTGTGTTGATATATCAAATGATGAAAATGATGTTGAAACTAAAGGTGAAAATGAGGTTGCTGTATGTGGTATAACAGCAACAGAGTTTGAAGAAGTTGAAATTTCTATTGATAAAGATGTTGATGTAGTTTCAAATTTAGATGTCGCTGAAGTAAATGATGGAATGGTTAACATGCAGAATGTTGATGAAGATGATAAATTTCTCAAGTGTAAAGAGAACAAAGAAGTATTTGTGCAAGAAAAGTCCTTGAAGGACACGTCGATGAAGATATTTAAATCATGTATTGAATGTGATGACTGTGCAAACAAAACTGAAAATGTTGTAGAAGTCAAAGAGAAAGATGGACTTGAAATAAACTACAGTAGTTATGTTGTAGAAAATGAAGAGTGTTTCACTCATCCATTTGGTGCTCATAACGAAGCTGATAATGCTTCATGTGAAAAATACACCCATGAAAATGGTGTATCTGAGGATAGAAAAAGTGCTGGTGATATTTTTTAAGAAAAATGTGCAAAGATATTGAATGGTGCAGATAAGGACAAAGAAAAGAACAATTTTTTTGCTAATAAATTGTTTGTTAGTGATTGTGCAAGTACAAAGAAAGAAAATGATGAAGTCTTGGGGTATAGGTCAAGTATTGAAGATGAAGCAACTACCAGTGTAGCAGTTTTTTTTTTGAATATTCCAATGATGTATGTTGCTGATGACAACGATGAAGAAGGTGCAAATGAAGGAGCCAGTATCTGTGAAATTTTCCATGGAGAAGAAATGGTCAACGATGATCATGATGATAGGGTGAAGACTGCCATGTCAGCAGTATGTGGAGTAACACCAAAAGCTAAAAATGATAAAGTGCACTATGTTGAAGTGCGTGAACCTGTTTATGAGTTTTTTGAAAATATTGATGATTTTAATTTTGTTGAAGAATTTGATAAGATTGTTGAAGATTGCACAGAAGGTTCAGGAAATGAAATAGATAAAGCACAAGAAAAAGGAATTTATAAAGATGTTGGAAATATTAATGATTTGGTGATTGCAGAAGCAGTGATAGTGATAGAGTTGCATAATGATAACACTCAAAGTGTTGTATGTTCTGTTGTAGACAGAAGAATTGAAATGATGAATGATGTTCTTGATGAACAATTGAAATTTTTTGAAGAATGGCTTGAAAAGCCAAGATATGATGATAAAGATGAAAGTCTTGTTGTGAAATCAGAAATGAAGAAAGTTGATTACCTTGTTGCAGCAATAGAGGAAGATTTGAATGAAGAGATAATGACAGCTCTCAAAGAAGAACAAAATGAAAAGAATCAATATGGTTCATAGTATGATAATTTGTATAATGTTGACAAAATGTTTGAATGTGCAAGTGAGAAACCAATGGAAGATGAAGAAGAATCCATTGAAAATGATATTGGAAATGATGAGTTTGATTTGAAAGAAGAAAATTGCATCAAAGATTAATTGGATGAAAAATCAGTTGAAAAGATCTTCATGTCATGGAGTCCAGAAGAAATTGGGCATTATTATCAATTAATGTGTCTACAGAATGAAGATAGCTTGTGGGATCCTTGTATGTCCACGTTGGAGTATTCAGAAGAAAAGATTTGGATTGAAGTCTTTGGGATAAAGGACATTGAAAATTTGAATGATGATAAGAAAATTGAAGAATGTTTTGCAGTTGAAGTTTATCATAATGGATTTGTGGAATCAAATAAAATATTGAAGGTAGAGAAGAATGTGAAGATGAAGAATCAAAAGTATTTTTGGTATAAAGTTTGGCGTTCTTAGCCAAGTAATGATGAAGCCGAAGCTGAGAATGATGTAATAGAAATTATGATAAATGATTGGTTTGCAAAGGCCAAGAAGAGTGAATGCAATGGTCTTGATGTTGAAATATTATATTTTGAGGAGAACAAGTATTGTGTAGTTGCTGAACAAAAGGCATTCATATTGTTAAGATACAAAGTCAAGATGAAGAAATGGCTGAAGCCACAAATGAAGCAAGAGCTGAAGAAGATCAAGGTAAAGATGAAGATAAAAGTCTGCATATTTCAAAGTTTAGAGTCGAAAGAAACAGAAATTATTCCCATGTATGTTCCAACAAAGAATGTGAACAAATTTTGAAGTTGTTTTGATACCGATGTAAGCCTTGCTGAGACTTAAACCAGCAGCCGTTATAGTTGAAATGTTGTTTAGTAAAAACTGTAGTTGTTTGTGTTTGATGTATTTGGGTGTAGTAATTAAGGGGCAGAATGTTGGGAGTAGTTAATTACTCCACCGTCGAGAAAAATTTCCCGCTAGAAAGATAAAGAAGCAACGTTTTTCAATATACTTAACCACTGGAAATGTAACCACCCAGATTTGTGGCCGCCGCACTCCTGAAGAGTTGCAGCACTGCGACACCGCCATACCGTTTTGTTTTTTGCCATGCTGTCAAAGTTTCAAAGGGATAGCACACCATATCAATTTCTGAAGAAGGATTTGCAGCCTCTGTCACAGCTCATGAAATAATTATTGGGCAAAGCATTATATTGTTTTTGAAAAGCAAATTTTTTGAAGAGCCATTCACTGGCCTATTTGAGCCGATCAGATTGTTGAAGGAGCGTTCACCGTTCCTGTTGCAGCTCATGAAAGGGAAGAAAATTAATTAAATTCTGAGAGACATCAAATTAATAAAGCATGAAAAGCCATCTTAATGTGCCAGCAGACGCATCTAATTTTCTCAAGAGGTAGCGCAGATTTCAATTCTGTCAGACTGTAATTGTAACAGAGCATTTGCAAATAAGTGCGTTTTTGTATTGTAAAGGGTCAAGTAGCACTTAATGACCGATTTCGCTAAATATCCTATAAATACCTAGCTTGTAATCATGTTTGGATAGACAAAGATGTAGATTAATATACAGAGTTGAACTCTGAAATTTACTGTGTTATTTTTGTGTTTACTCTGTTCTTGAGTTAGAAAACTCAGTTTTATTTCTTGATGTGAGTTTGTTGTAGCAGCCGGAGTTCATTTGTGTGAATGATGTTTATTTATTCAGTAGAATGTTTGTGATAATTTTATGGACGCAGGAGTCATTTGAAACTTGTTAAAAAGTCAGTTGTGTGTGAGCTGTGCACGTGTTGTAGGTGACGTCAGCATTCACAACTAGTTGAAACAAGCGTATAGAGTGTTACCAGCTGGTAATAGCTAGCTGCAACACAATCTTGGAAGTGCCGATAGTAGTAGTAGTCGAACTATAACAATCATGTAGGTGCTGGGTTGATTTTTAGAGCTCTGTCAGTGAAGCTATACATTGCTGAGAAAAGTTGTACATTGTTGAGAAGAGTTGAACATTGACTGTAAGTGGTTTTTTGAGCTGTACGTGAAGTCTCAAGTGCTGCTAAGAAAAGGAGCGGCACTCCCCTGCCTTCCCCACAAAATCCATGCTTCATGGATATTCCAAGCCAAAGCTATAGGATTTCGTTGCCACCATGCACATAAACATCTCCACCGAAGACAATCCAATCCATCATGCTATACAAGAACAATATTTTCTCAATATGTTTAAAACTAGTAAATTTCAGGCTTACTATCCATTATTTCCTATATGAGTTATCAATGTCACCTATCACTCTAACGAGCTAAGACTCACCAGCTATGACCCAGACACTGTAAGACTCGAACACCTGAGGCCACTTTAGCTAAACAGTTTCATCAATGATGGAGGAAATACTCAATCTATTGGAGGAAACACTCAATTTATTCTCGTTAGAGAGAGGTTTACCTGATTTTAATTATATTATAAGTATTTATATTTTAGAATTTGAGATAAAGTAGCTTTTATGTTTTTCCTAGATTGTAGTGTTTATATTATAGAATTTGGGGTGGAGTAGAGTTTATGATTTTCCTAGATTGCAAGAGGATAAGACAACTGTATTGTCTATTGATTTTATGGTAGTCTTTCCAAATTCAAAATAACAATTATCATGCATAACTGATAGCTGTTGCAAAAATAATTGGTAACTGCAGTTAACTTGTAACCTATAAGATTTATCATTGTTCACCAACCACAATTTAAATAGTTATACTAGTCTACTATCTATAAAACACCAAATAAACTCTCACCTACAAATTCCAAAGTCAAATAGATGTTCTAAGTACAACCAAATGATCATATAAAGCAGGTAGCAAATATTCATGGAAAGATAAAATGATTTTAAACTATAACAAGTATACATAGATAGATACAAAATATTTACGTTGAAAATTTAATTGGAAAAACCAATTTTTATGTGGAACAAGTTTTGATCAACTTTGTGTAATTCAAAAATAACCATCGTGGAATAACAAACACATAAATATATAGACACAATCACCCTGAAAAAAACAATCTTTAGTTGGAAGAAGTCTTCATTAACCTTGGGCAATCGATCCACTGATAGGTTCAAATCCTATTAAGATGTTGCATGCCTATACCGTTTTGTGCCAAATGGAAAAACTTTCAAATCTCACGTCATATCATTAAATCTTAATAAATTACTGTAAAACATGCTTCATGCTTTACAACGTTTTCCACTGCGAAGGAAAACGCCATTCACAAAGCAAAGTTTATGGAATCAAATTCTATCAGTATGAATCATGTTGTTTGACTTTCAAATGTGCTCACGGGATTCAATGCATCCAGCAAGCTAATAGAATCGGGCAAGCGTTGTATATGGATTGTCCTCTCCAAACAGATATGTTCCTGTGGAAGAAAAAAAATCATGTTGTGTGACTTTCAAATGTGCTTAGGGGATTCATTGCACCAAACAAGCTCATAGAATCGGCCAAACTTTGAACATGGATTGTCCTCTCCAAGCATATGTTCCCATCAAAGTTGCAGGAATCAGAAAGAGAGAGCTACCATATTCAAGTTTTAATGGATAGAGGAATCACTAAAATCAGAAAAAGAGAGCTACCATATTCAAGTTTTTATGGATAGAGAATCAGAAAAAGAGAGCTACCATATTCAAGTTTTTATGGATAGAGGAATCACAAGAAGCATGCTTGCTTGTGAAAATATACAAATATTTATAGCGTATTCATAAGTGACATGTCTGCTTGCAATTCGATCCAATCACAAACACCAGAAAACTAACATTGTTGAGTGTAATGAATTTATAAAAATCTTCTTCATTTACTTACAATAAAATACATCACTGTAAGAAAATATTATTAATTTTAAGAAAGCAAAGCTCCAAAAAAACTGTTGTTGTTTACTTACAACATGGCACATCATTGTAAGAAAATATCAATTGCTCTAAGAAACGAACTAAAAATTTGTTGTAATCTAATCACAATAAGATACAAGTTCGCACCAAGACTCCTCTTTTCAATAGCTTGGCCTACATAAACATTGAGGCCTGACAAACTATTCATTCTTTACCTACAGTGGGGTTTTTGTTTAAATCTAATTAAATACATCCACAAAGCAGGGCCATGTGTCGGCCTAAGTGTATATGCTGACTCAACAATCTCTGTGAGTTGCTGATGTCGTGTATATCTGTGGGAAGGAGTTAGATGTGTAGTAGTACTGTGCTCTATTGATGCCCTGCAGTCGTTAACACTTGGATCCCTCAAGTCCAATCTGTAGCAAAATTGCCTCTTCAGTCATTCAGATTGATAAATGTGCAATTTTACAAATGCTAACAGGAATTCTAGCTCCTTTATCACCGGAGTAACTTCATATTGTAATTTTAAAATTTGAAAGCAAATTTAAAACGAAAACGTGATTTGTCAGACTATTAGCTTATTCCTTGTGTATACTTTTCTGATCACTCTTGACCAATATGTATATTTAAGATCACTCTTCCTTTCTGTTTAGTTGCAGCATGGCAATATCCGCTTTGATATCTTTAACTTGTTTCTGCAGCCCCTGTACATAGGCTATTACTTCCTTGAGGATGTACTCTTCATCTGCACACTACAAGATTATCCCATCGAAATGGAGAATTAGTGACAAGATGTATATCATAGAAAGGAAATCCATACTCTCCAATATACTGATTTTCGACGGAACTATAAGTAACTTCTTGCTTATAAGTAAAACTACAAATAAAGAATGATGCAGATTGCACTTGAGTTTATTCACCTTGGTTGCATTCGGGACCGTTGAAGATAAAAGGGCGAGCCTGAGACTTTTATGTATCAATTGTCTTGCTATCTTCTGCTTTCGCTGTGCCGATCTCCTTGTTGACCGTGCTGAAGACCTCTTCCTATTCTTATCAGACATATGAAGAACTTGGGGTTCACATTTCAGAGATTCAATGGAGGATGCTGCGCCCAAATCCTGCTCCTCCTTGTTATCATGAGGATGCTGTTCTGCATAATATAATTCATGAAGGCCGCTGCTTAATGTTGAATTGGACCTTGGTAATTGTAGCCTATCATCATCATCATTTATTGCATTATATGCATTGGAAACTGATTTAGGGGCACCCATGTTTGCCTCTAGATCGGTACCCCACACCTATGAATCTATTCTATTCGTATCTACTGAGATAGAGATCTCTTTGAGTTGGAGTTAACGAAACTGTATTCTTATAAAGCATGCGACTCCAGGGCTCCCACTTCCTTATTTACTACTGGATCACAGCTAAGCAGACCATACAGAAAAACTATTATTAGAAGTTGTTGATACATCAAACCTTGATTCCCCCGTCCCGAATTAACATCCAATACTCTAAACCAGCTGTTCCTTCCTTTTGCTCGGAGATGAAGAAGAAACGGTCTTTTATAACACCATCCTCGCTCCTTTTAAAGATAAAAATCCTAATCCATAGCCATGTGATGTGGAGGTGGTTATAGGCTCTGCTATTATTCTTTTTTTTAGATAGAGTCTCAACGTGTAGATCTGGAAAATAGACATATATTATTACATTAATCACCGATCTCAATCTCAGTCAACTTTGAAATTACACTGTTTAGAAAACTTATGTCAGCAAACTTTAAATCCACGCTGTATCGATAAGTGAGATGCATATTCGATAATTGGTATCACTCTCAACAATAATCTGAATAGTAAATTTGCACGTCGACATTGCTCTTTTTGAGTCAGTTCACAAGTATTAGGTATTCAAATACCAACACCTGTCATTCAAATGCATGTCGACATTACAGTCTGTTTCCTCCAGCTTTCTTCCACGCCTTTCGTTGACTAAAGAATTCAAGAATGATTTCGAGTATGCTTGCAATTAACTTGATGTATGTTGCATGCCTATCTCGGTTTCTGAACTCTCTTGGGAGTTGGCCAATTGAGAAAATTCCGAATGTCCAGTCATACCATTAAACCTTAATTGATTACGGCGAAGCACGCTTCATGCTGCATGCTTTGTAATTTTGGAATCAAATTCCGTAAGTATGAATCGTGTCGTTGACTTCGAAACGCGCGCACAGATTCATTGCACGAAGCAAGTTTATGACATCGGAGAAACGTTTTATATGGATTGTTCCCTCCAGTCAGATGTTCCTATAATTTTGTTTTAAAAAAATTGTTCACATTGGATTACAATGAATTTTAAATATAACTCTGACTACAAAAGTTTAAATTATCAGTCAAATCTACAGGAATCAGAAAGAGAGAGCTACCATATTCAAGTATTCATGGATGGGAAAAGTTTAAAATATTAGTCAGAGCTACAGGAACCTGGTACCAAAAAGAGAGAGCTACCATATTCAACTATTCATGACACAAGAAGCATGCCTGCCTGTTAAAATATACAAATATTTATAGCGGAATTAGAGGTGGCATGTCTGCTCCCGCACGGAGACGAATAATAAGCAACAAGAATGGCGGGTAGCATGCTGCCTTATATTAAAGATATATACAGCAATGTAAGTGGCGTCGTTGGATGTATAAGAGTATGTGTATGAGCACATTCCATTTTAATAATTCTTCGAGAAGGACTTGAAAAGTTTTAAATATTTATCAACTTAAAATTAAAGTTCATTTTTATATTGTGTTTTATGTTTTTATATGAGTTTATTATATCTGTTTCGTGAGATTTAAGATATCTATTCCACCTTGTTCTAGAATGATGGTTTTAATTTTCACCTCTTTTAATGGAACTTATTATTAGATAATTATTTTATTAGTTTTTTAATGGAACTTATTATTAATTATTATTAGATAATCATTTTATTAGTTTTTAAATTTATTAATTCTTATTATATAATCATTTTAATATTTCCTTCATTTAAGGGAATGAGGCCTCATTATAGGAAGACAATGATGAATGGAAAATATTTATTAGGAAAGGGTATTATAAAAGACTCAAATCTTTTAGGATTGTGTGATTTAATGGTTGAGGTTTAATCAAAATTAAGTTTGTCTACTCCATAACATTTAGAAACTTAGAGACGTGTGTAAGAGCACTAACTCACAACTCAATGGAGGGTTGGAGTAGTCTTACTCTTACCCCTCTACTTATGGATACTCAATTTGTAAGAAGTGTGTCAATTACTGTATAGTGGTCATCTTTATTGAATAATGTCTATTAGGTAGTTGGTACTCAATAATGAATGTGACCTAGTCATTAATATAGGGACTACTTGTGGTTAGGGTTTGGGGTAGATAGAAAATATTTATTAAGGTAGAGGGCTATGTAATCTTATGTTAATGATTATCATTATATTGTAGCACTACTCATTTGGAGTTTCCTCATAAGGAGGCATGTGAACATTCCTCGTCTTTTGGAATATCCATTAAGGGTTACTTATTCTGTAGATTAAACCCTCTTGTTTGTTTCATTAATTTCTATAGTTTGAATTTCCTTAGATGTTGCTCTTACTTTTTTGTTTTAACAATATAAGTATTTTACAAGTTGTATGAGAGAACTTTTGTATGTGTTAACACACACCCAAATTTCATAGATTTTTTTCCACTATAGATGTGTTTCGACGTTTATGAACACAGACTTGTCATTCAATGGGTAATATTGTGCCTAGGAAGCATAAAAATAAGGAAGTGACATCACATAGATGAACAACATTGTACATCTATGTTTGTACTTGTCAACTAGTACCACATTAGACAAAATATGTTCACAAATTTGGTTCCTAGGTACCCTTGGGTATATTACAAGCTCCTTAAGCGTACCCTAGATCAACTATACAAAAATCATTCAATCATTTGTTACTATAGAAAATTAACCACAACACTCACGGAGATCACTCTTGCTTACATGGGAATCATTTAGTACAACTAAGGGTATGGATAATCCTCCTTAATTAGCATCATGAAAGACCTGGTAAGTAATAATATTCAAAACCCCAAGGTGTACTAGAGTTATAACACCTAGAATTTCCTTACTCTTGGGACCTTGTTGAACCATTTCCTCTACACCACAGAGAGGAAAATTCATACAAAGCTCGAAATATCTAGAATTTGAAGATTTTGATAGTAAAAATTCAAGGTGTGGTCCTAGGCCCACTCGATCCATTATGTGTGACCTATCTCAAAGAACCCATGACATGAAGTTGATCATGTTGGTATAACTCATCATTAAACCTTCCAGTGGACCCACATGGCCTCATGAATGTCACTAGAAACATGACCATGGATATAAGGATCAACCAACTCAAAGTTGAGATCTCTACAATATCCCAAAAGGTACATTCTGTCCTTGACTCAAATGTGAAACTTCATAAAAACATGTCCACATTCCAAACTAGCATCAATAATCAATTGGACATATGGACTGGTCAACTAGGGTAGATAGAAAGTGATGAATCTTCGACAAGCAAGGATCATCACACATAGACACCCTTTTATGACAATCAACCCACTATGATGCACATATTACCTAAGGTAGATATGAATAAGTTCGATGGATACAATCCAATTGAGTGGGCTAGTCATGTGAAATGCCATTTTTCCTCCATGGTATTAATGATGAACAATTGAAACTTTGAGTTGGTGTTTTATACATGAATATGAAGTGTTGTCAATGTGGGAAGTGGCATAAGAATACATGTCAAGGGTGCATTTCTTAGAATTAACTTGTGAAGACCCTCTTTGTTCAATTTGAAACTCACAATAATATGTGGGGATGTTTACCAAGTTGAGCCAAACCATCACAATGAAAGAACATATTTCTTATTTTAAGTGATTGGTGATTAGAACAAAACATTTGGATTATGTGTTTTTCAAGTATTTTTTATTAGTGGTATCGAGGAAGAGATGTGAGCGCAAGTCAAGAGTATCACCTAGATACTTATGCAAAGGCCTATCAACTATCTTGGCATGCACAAGTCATGGTAGTTTCCTAATATAAATGCCCCAAATATTTTTAATGGACATGTCCTAATTTTGTGCCATCTCATTCTCCACCATTCAGATCCACAAGTTAACTCATGCAAAAATCGTGGAACCTAAACTTAATGTTATCTATTATAATTGTGATGAAAAATATTTTCAAGGGCATAAATGTAAGCAATGTAAGTTATTTGTAATTGATATGTATGCATATAGCAACTCGAAGGCCATTTTAGATGAAGACATTATAGAATTTGATCCTATGGAGATTGCACCCCCTACTTATGAAGTTCACACTCAAGAGCATTGTTGTAAGGAATCCTAGTTTCAATTTATTTTTTGTGGGAATTGCATCTCCACAAATCTTGAAGTTGGTAGGATATAGAAAGCATAGGAAGGTGATTAAATTAATAAATGACAACATTCCTCACAATTTCATTCATCATTGAGTAGCAAAAGAGACATGGTTGTGTCAATACATTCACAATTTTCAAATCATATAACTAATGAGGGTACTATGAAATGTAGTGGTATGTGTGAAGATGTGAAAATCCAAATGGGTGACTGTTTCCTAAAATCTAACATCTTTGTCATAGAAATAGGAGGGTGTGATGTAGTTTTTGTTATGCAACAAATTACCCAAAATAGCATAAATAGACATGAAAGAGTAATCCATGCCTTAATAATGAAGAAAATATATTAATATCAAGCCTCTTTGATGGGGAAACCTTCTTATACAATGTATTACATACTCAAGACAAGACAATATAAGATTTTTCAAATGAAAAGGCATCCTTGATATATATAAGAGAAAAAGAGGTATAATTATCACTAATGGACCTGAGTGAACATCAATAATATAACAATACTATTATAAAGTGCCCAAATTTAGGGGGAAACAGACCCAATTTAGGGCCTAGCATGCCCCTCCCTTTAGACAAGTGTTGTCCTTAACACTTGGTTAGTTGTGGACAATTCTATTAGTTACGGAGAATATCTCCTATAGATTGGGGTGGAACACAATAGACAGGATGACACTAGAAATAAACCCATTTCCAAGCATGCTAAACATATAAATGGAACTAACACTAAGGGACAAGAGGTGTACCTTATTCCAAACGTTCGAACTAGATCCTTGTTGAGCTTTCAATCAAACTTGTACCTACACATTTCCCTCAACAACAAGAAGATATACATGCATGATATATGTAAAGTGATAGAATCTAATATAGCATGTTATATTCCAATACATAATCAAAGTAATTACATCCATGGATAAAAAATATTTATAATTACACATGCAATGGATGAGAAATGGATATTTCTATTAATATGAACATAGATAAAGATGACAACCTCTGTCGTCACCTTGTTGAAATTGAGAAATTGTGTCCCTCCACCTGGGCCTCCACTGTTGGACACAATAGCCACACTAAGAGGGGGGTGAATCAGTGTGAGAGAAATTATAAACTTTTTACCTTCTTTTAATCAATCATAGTATTTCAATCATTATTTCATCAATTTCATAATCAAATTCATCATGAGTCATAAGCACAACATCACATCAATAGAGACACAAGAATATATGTAATTTGGATCTTAAGTTTATTGTACATGGAAGACTATAATATTCTTGATTACAATCAACACCAACTGATGAAAAGAGAACCAATTCTTGTAACAAGACCTGGCCTGGTTTTCTTAGCTCCAACTAAGAAGGGTTTGAGGAGTCAAACCCTCAAGTGCAAGATTCCACTTGCAAGCTTGATGCTAATCTTTGATTTTCATCAATCTACTTCTCAATCAACCTCTACTATTATTGCCATCATGTCTTCTGATGTAGGTGTATCATACTGCTGGTCAAACTTCTCTGCTCATCATTCTTCACTTTTACAATTACAACTTGTCATTAAGGTTTGTTCATACAAGAGACACTTCTGCTGAAGGTATCAATGCCACACCATTTTCATTGTTATCATCATCATCAAAAGGTCTGTCAAATCGAACATGTCTTCAAGATACTAAAATCACCATCAAGTTTTGGAACATCATCATAGGGTTTGCATAGTCATTTCTCTTTTTTCACTGAACATAAGGTAGGCATGCAACATTGGTCCGGGTCATGCCCAGGTGCACACTGGGGACAATAGTCGATTGAATGAGTTGAGTTCTGTTATGGCGGAAGCATATAAAATAATCAGCAAAGCAGGGAACATACCAGGTCAACAAGAAATATACACATAAACAATATGCAAGAATTCGAACCAATTTATTACTTCTGCTCCATGAAAAATGGAGAAATCAGATGATGATCATAAAGATTTCTATATTAATTTAATGTACATGATTATAAAGGATGCTGAGACGCTTGGGTGACTACCCGTTACGTTCAGTTACAAAGAAGTTATAATGGTTCAGAAGTTCAATCGTTGCAGAGCATGTTGGTATGATGTATGTCTAGGTGAACATGTCTAGGACGACCTATCGAGGTGAACATGTCGAATGAACATGTTGAGGCATACCCAACAAAGGAGAACCTATTGAATGAACATGTCAAGGTGGACCTTTCAGCTGCTGGTTGGATCAAACATACATTATATATATTCCAACATTAGGTATAAGAGTGTGTCATCACTGTATGTGACTGTATATCACTATATTATTGTATGTACCACTATGTACATTACTTCGTATAATACATCACAACCATCATATATTTACCAATGTACTCTTTACTCCACAATGCATCACTGTACATACACTTGTTGCTCCTTCATTAAGGTCTACAACTTTTGCTCCAACAAAAGACCCACAGTGTTGGCCCTTTCGGCAACAACCTGTGAACAGGTTGCAGTCTCACCCGAAACAGCTATGGGGTGCCGCAGAATCAGGTTTATGCAAGCAGAAGAGGGATATTACTGTACCTTAGCTTCTAACAAATGATAATCATTAAATACAGAGCTTTGATATTACTTATTTAGCTTCGCAATTAGATAAACAAACAGTGCCTTGCTTAACCCTTTACTGGGAATTCACAGCGAAGTTAGTATTTTGCAGTGATCTTACTTATCAGTTATATATTTATCAATGCATAAAAGAACATAACAACAACACAACAAAACCACAACACACGATATAATGTGGTTCACCCCCAGTTTAGGGGTTACGTCCACAGAACTGTGTTTTATTCAACTCTTTACAAAAACCACACTTCTGATCTGCGCACTCAGCTGCAGATCCCTTCAAGTCCTCAAAGCTGTGCACACAGCTGCAGGCCTCTGCACACATAGCTGTAGGCCTCTGTGCACATAGCTGTAGATCTTCTTAATCACCCAAAAACCCTCTGCACACACAACTACAGAGGTCGTCCACACACACAGCTGGGACTTAACCTTTCGTACAAACAAGCCTTAGCTTCACATCAATTCATCTTACATCAAAAGCCTAAACTGACTTCTTTACAAGAGTGCTTATTTATAGTGCACTTATTACAAAACCATGGGCTTAAACCATGGGCACCCCGAACCCTAAACCCTAGACTTAAACCATGGGTTTATTACAAAAAGAAGGTTTTTACTCAACCCCGACACCCCTAAGACTATTTTGAGTCGCAACTCTGCTTACAAACTTCCACAAAAACCGCGGAGTTACCAAAATTAGGGACCGTTAAGGTGTGCGCCCCAACAAGCCCCTAAGACTCACTAGTGTCCCATCCCGGGACACGCTGCTGTTGGTTTGGTGGGAGAACTTTGTTGGCAAAGATAGTGAATTGCTTGTTGAGGTTGTGCATGATATTGTCAGCTGCTTGCTCCTTCTCCACCAATTCCTGCAATGCTGTCATTGAGGCTTCGCTAGCCTTTTATCGTGCAAATGCATCGTACTCCTTGAGAACTGTGAGCTGGCTGTCCACAGCAGTACTCAATTCCAAGGCCTCGTTGACAAGGGGATACATATCATTTTCCAGCAGTGTTTCTTTTGTTTTGTACGAATCAATCTTCTACTGGAGTTCCTTGCTTTGTTTTACCTTAAGCATTTTCTGCGTAGGGGGCAGGGTCTTAATTTCCACTTTTAATGCGTCCAACTCTGCTTGTCGCTGCTTGATGGTTTCCTGCAGCTTCTATACTTCGGGGTTTTCCTGCAGTGTTGTCCATGCGTCAACGCTTTCCTCTAGAAGCTTGGCTGCGCTGCCAACGATATCTGAGATTTTTGCTGCTGAGGCCTGAATGTCTGCACAACGCTGCTCTCTAACCTCTAGTGGGATTTCCAGGATGATGCGAATTTGAAGCTCCGCAATCTAAGCCTCATGCTCTGCTTTAAGCTTCTCTATTTCACCATGAGACTGTTGTGCGTAGTCTTTTAGTTTGGCGATTCTTTGCTCCGGTTCTTCCTCATTCTAGACATCGAAGTCAGGAAGACTTCGACACGCTTCCTCCAATACTCGCGCCAATGTGACCTGCTTACGTTCTGAGTCGCTCTTTCTCTGCTCCGCTTCCTCCAACTGTGCTGTGAGGCTATCGTTCTACTTCCTGGTATTTTCCAACTGTATTTGTGAGTGGTAGTCTCGGGCTTGGATTTCCTTCGCGACAGTTGATTGACAGAGATGTAATTCCATCATGGACATCTTAGTGTAATCTATTCCAACTATCATGCTCATCTCCATGCGAGATTCTACGTTGGTTATGATGAGCGCGACACTTGACACTTGTCCCCGGTGTTCTATAACCGGCCATCGTCTTGTGTCAGGCTGCGCAGGTACTGGGGCACTACTTGCTGCAGCGCCCGTTGCTGATTTTTCTGCTAACTCCTTCAGCTCCGAGATTTGCTTTGTTACGCAGGTGATGGCATCAAGATGCATGGCTGCAAACTCTGACCATTTCTTGGTGAGAAATTCTGTGGATTTCGACAGAGCCTGAATAAGCTCTTCACTTGTCAAGGTGGGCTCTTTGTCGATATTCTTGTCCTTCGATGCTTTCATTTTATTTCGGGACTGAAGTTTGGTCACTTCTTCGGCCTCTGGTGACTTGCGCTTATCTGGCCAATTAGGGTCTGAGATAGTTTTGACCGACTCCTCTTCTTCTCCTTCATCTCTGCCATCTCCACCCTAGTTGCTTGCACTCTGTTGCGACTCACTTTGCTCTTTGCTGTCCTCTGGGGGGTCCTACTACTGCGTCTGACTAGGGCCAATGCCCACATTGGTTACTGGAGGGATTGGAATGCTGGGCTTTGTTCCTGCATCCTTCAACCAGTCACCCAACCACTACTAAACTATCGTGAGGATGTCTTCTTTGGTCACCACATATGGCAACTTCCAGCATGCCTTCTTTTGATCTGCGCGGGCTTGGATGAAGACATTGTGCATGTCAGCCCTGAAGGTGGCCACTCCATCATATTGAGAGAATAGCTCATTACTGAGCTGCGGGGTCCTTACAATCTCATATGAGATACTCATGGCGTAAAAGGCGAACACAGTGTTCGTCATCTGCTGGGATGCTTTGTCCTGCGACACCCAGAGTGATGCATACCTTGCTGCACCTAGCATGCTTGGAGGTACGTCAATAAACTGCACCTCGGTGGGATCTTTCCACTCGATCAGGGCAATAAGCATGATCAGCCATGAATAGTGAAAGGGTCTACCTTTTTCCTGCACGTCACGGGCATCTTCAAGAAATTCCTTAGCGATGTATGCTGCCCAGTTGTAAATGTAGCCTTCCGCACAGTTCACAGCAATATTTACAATCGGGGTAGGTACTTCATATGGTCTGCACTTTCTCATCAACTTACAGGCTAAGAGCTCTGCAGCGAATCGAATGTTGTGATTTCGAATGGCCGAGGTTTGATACCCTCGCTTCCCTTTCGTCATCCTGAAGTGTTCCTTCATGCTATGTGCTAGCTTCACATCTTCATGCTTTCCCAAAAACTCAATGCTAGGGTCAGGCCCTTCCTTCGGCAAGCCCGTAATCTGGTGAATGAGTTCTCCATTGATAGCGATTTTCGAGTTTCCGATCCATAAATACCCATCATGCACCAATGCCAATAATTGTTTGACCACCATGGTTACCTGTGTGCTACGACCGAAGTGGGGCACATCGAGCATCTTCAACAAACCAGCTTTGTCCAAGCCAGTAGCCCACTATTTCACTTCTAACAATGTCGCTCCAGTCTCCTGATAGCGGACATAGTGTAAGTATGTCCCAGGTGCAAACTATGGAAATTTCCCATGATCATTTGTATCATGTTCGGTGTACTTGAGCCGCTCTATTTTCCTTGTCATTGTCCCGACCAGCTGCACACCCGGTGGCAGTGAAGGGGTGCGTAATGTGAACTTCTTTGTCCGCTGAGGGAGATGAACTCTTGGTCAAACTGGCGGAAGATACGATGGATGCTGTGGTGCAATGTTCTCATCCTCTTCAAGCGGGACCTCTGCTGAGCCGGACGGATTCATCTCGGGATCCTCCAGTGTTTTCCCTGATTGCTGGTGCCTGTCTTCGTTCCGCTTAGAACGAACTTCAGGTTTAAATTTTTTTCTAGTAGAGTGTGTCTGCATTGGTTGGGTCGGTGCTAGGGGAGTTTCTTCGTGGGGTGCAGACATAGGTGGGTGGTTGAAAAGGTGCGACAGACCCCCTGCTCAAATTATCTCACTAACTTCTGAAGCTCACTATCAGCTAACATGAATGTAATTGTAAAACTCAAGAAATTGTAGAATGCAAACATCACGGGTGTGGGTGTCTTCTTATAGAATCCATCCATGACATCTGTCATAAATGTGCATTGATGATATCAAATCTGACAGAGATCTTGTCCAAACGGCGGTAGATTTTCCAAGATCTCATTAATACAGGCAGTAAATACAGGTAGCATACCGGCGCCGCCAATTTTGATTTCTTCCAACGGTTGTATTTTACGCTTCGACACATATTTCCTTCTTCGGCACAAGCAGTGACTCTGGCTGTGCCAAAATAAGGACATTCAACATTTCCTGATACCAGCTTCAACCGGGCTTCGAGCTTCAACCCATAACAGAATGTTGTCCACCACCGCAATGATTCCTTTCATTTTTGAGAGCCCTGTCAAAGATAGGGCCTGATATTCATGGAGAAGTTGGGTCACCTTGCTTACCATTTCGTCATCCCAATAATCTCCAATGGTAGCATACTTAGGGTTTTCTTCTGACCCAATGTTTACGGTCCGCGTCTTCGGGGGTTGAGTCACTTCAGGTGCTTCAACAACTGGTCCATGTACTTCGCAGTGTCCTTCTGACTCAGGAATGTTAATGTTGCGTGGATCATCATCCTCATCAATTGCGAGGTTATAACATTCTACTGCATTGGCTTCTTGTTCCTACCAATCAGGTTGGTATTCTGCTATTTCTTGATCATCAAATACTTTAGTATGGATCAACCTAACAGCTGCATCCAAAGTAGGAGAAACCTCATTAATAGAAAATGTCAGCACAAAACTATCAACAAGACTATCCCAACTTACAGTACCGTGGCGAAGCTCAACCTCCTCATACTAGTTCTTAGCTATAGGTTCTAGGGTGTGCACAAACCTATGTACCCATTCTTCACGAGGTACATGCGTCCATGCCTCGTAGCATTGCTCCAAATGTCCCTGAGGACTAGTCTTACCTTTAAACCTGCTTCACACCTCCTGAGGTTGGTCCCTGAATCTTAGGCAAAGGGACTTCTGGCACGCTTCCCAACTATGAATGTAATTTTTGTGACCATTCCACCATCTAGCTGCTGTGGCTCTGAATGCTGAATCTAGAGTCTCCATTTTTTGTGAGTCTGGTACCTGCTCTGAGAATTGCACAATAAACTCTTCTGGGTCCGTCGAACCATCAAAAACAGGTAAGGTTCTTGTCTGTGAGCCAAGCCATCTGAGAGACTTGGTAATTCTGGCACATCGATGTCCATGTAGCTCATACAGTCTATTCTGCCAATTCTCTAGGCCATCATCTGAATCTATCATGCAGGAGCTATCACATTGCCAATCCATGATACCTTTGGCAGTAGGATCAACATAATCTTCTTCCTTCGCTGTGATATTGTAGATATGGTCCAAAACATCCTGTTCTTCATCTCTTGCTGGCTCAGTGTAGCTCTCTCCTTGAGAAGGATCCAATGGGACTATGACTCTTAGTCCTTTCCCTTCGAAAGTCATCTATCTCTTCTTCAGGTTGATTACTACATCATTATCTATTGCCCATTCAATGCCTAGCAGTGTTGGATAGGGGTTGTTGTTATCAATTATTTCAATTACCTCAAATTCTGCTAAGGTACTGACTCCATCAATATCTACTGATACACTAGGGAGTCTTCCTAGGGGCACAATCTTCTGCTGATTGGCTAATCTCAACTGTATAGGGGACCATTCCAGAGTAGGTTTTCCCATTTGGTCCCATGTCTTCTTAGTTAAGACATTTACTTATGATCTTAGGTCCAGGATGACATCAGTCATGTCATATTCTCCTATCTGAGCATTCAATCTCATTTCCCTACCAGTTCTTCTAACTCTATGAACAGTTTTTTCCTTACCAGAACTTCGCTGAGGTTCACAAGAAGCAATAACTTTCTGCAACTCATTTAAAGCATTCTGATTTCTCAAGAGCTTCATAC
Organism: Pseudotsuga menziesii; assembly: GCA_001517045.1. NCBI lineage: Eukaryota > Viridiplantae > Streptophyta > Pinopsida > Pinales > Pinaceae > Pseudotsuga > Pseudotsuga menziesii. The sequence goes on along the minus strand of LPNX011101983.1, from coordinate 425,120 downwards.
AACTCTGTAAAAAGGAGGACAGTGTACTTACTATCTGTCGAAGCTTCTTGTGACTGCAACTGCTGCTGAGTTTGTTGCATAGGTACTACTGAGGTGTTGGGGTCAGCAAAGTCTCTCTTGGCTTCCATAAATGTCTCTTTTTCTCTTTCGACATCAAATGCTGGGATTTTTTCTGGGGCCTTACGAACCCAAGCCTCGGCAGGATGTTTCTCCTTGTTCTGCACTTCTGTCGTAGCTCCACTCTTGGTAACAACATTAATGGCTGGGACAGGTCGTTGCTCCATAGAAATCAGCTGAATATTCTGAGTAGGGGCACTATTTCTTTCTTGAATCTTCGCTATCAGCTGTGGGCATTGCTCAATCACATGGTCGACAGCTCTGCAATATCGACATGTCGTAGTTGGGTTCCGACAGTCTCTAGCTAGATGTCCTGCCTGGTTACAGTTATAGCACACAACCTGGCCTTGACCTCTGCCAGCCATACCACCACGACCACAACCTCCAAAATCTCTGTGACTTGATGCACTACCACGGTAACCATATCCATCATTGCCTTGGCCATCATTTTGTACCCGATAAGCATCGTAAGTTCGTTCTCTCATGAGGTCAAAGCTGTGACACTCATCTTTGTTGTGTCCCACTGATTTACAGAACTTACAATAAGGGTTCTTAGGGACTTGCACATACCTCTGCAGAAGATAGCAGTCTTCAGGTCGATGCTGGCTAGTTGTCCTATAGATCTCATAATATAGAACACTAGGGTTGAACGGGTTTGGTGCACCAGAATTCAGGAAATTTCTTACCGTAGGACACTGTTCCTTGTCATGACCCTCTGTCCGACATCCTATACACCAAACCTCTTTGCGACTAGCTTTCCCATTTCTCATATCGCGAAGCTCTAGAGCCATAGCTACCAACTGCGCTTGTATTTGAGCGATACCAGAATTATCTTCGACATGGGCTGTTTTAAGCTTCATAGCGATTTCCAAAGCCTCCTACTAATCCCCAACCTTTTGTTACATGAGTGGAGTCCCAATGTGCGGTAACAAAGCTGCAATGAACCATTCCTTATGTTGCGCTGGTCCAATGGTGAAACTGAATTGATCTAGCAGAACTTTGAACCTCTGGTCAAAGTCCCACACTGATTCTCCTCGCCTCTGCTGGATTTCCTTTAGCTCAGTGATACACTGTGACTCTGATTTCAGCTTCTTAAATTCCTTTATCATTGCTTCTTTTATATAAGCCAAGACATGGTTCTGAGTGTTGGAAAAATTCATGAACCAGGTCAAAGCGCAGTCTCTAAAAGAAGTAACCAGCTGCGCTCTTTTTGTATCTTGATCCGTAATGTTCTTAGCAGTCCACACTACTTCGCATAAGAACCAGAACTATTTTGGATCCTCTGATCTAGTTCCTTTGAAAACAAGGAGCTTAATGTCATCATTCATATGGGCCATCGCAGGTCTAGGGGGGAAGGGAGGGGGACTGGTACTAGGTGGGGGGGAACTTACTGGGGTAGACTGACCTGCGACAGGAATACTCGAGCTAGGGTTACTTTCAGATTGCGACGGGTTCTCAAGGATAATAGGTCTTCGCTGCGGGGTTAACGGAGGGTTTCCAACAGAAGGGTTTTCTTCGGGCTCTAAAGCTGCTAGACTTACGGGGTTAGGCTCAGTATTCTGACCTAGGGTATAGGACTCAAAATTTCTTTTGTACCTTTTGCCACTTCGCAGTAAACCACTTTTCTCGTCGAAGGTACTTTCACTTGCAAACATAGGTTAGTAATACTAAATCTAACAGTATGATTCAATGAGCAATATACCTTTTTCAGCCAATAGCATTTTAATTCTTAAACTAAATGAATTCAAGTACTTACCCCTTGGTCCTTTGAAGAACTGCCATTCATCTTCGCTGAAGGACGTACTTGTGTCAATGGCGAACTCCATCACAAATGCTTCAAGGGTTCGCGTTGTCCAGAAATCAACAACGCGGGATATCTCATTGTTCACCCTTTTCAATATATTAATTCTTGCGGGGGTCCAATCAAGAAACTGACCTTCTTGGAAGTTCGTCCTTCTCTCTTTGTAAAAATTCATTTACACTACGACACGGATCTTTGTTCTCTTGTACAGCAAATTTTAGATAAGTCTCTTCAATCCAATCACCGATTTCTTTCACTGAGGGTCTCCAAAACATAGCCCTCGAGGTATGACGTAAACCCCTCTTGAGCAGATACTGAGTTCAACCGGCAACGGAACCAATTTTTTGGACTATAGGGCAGACCCGGGTTTTATACCATTAACTTCGCTTCAACAAAAGACCCACAGTGTTGGCCCTTTGGGAAACAACCTGCGAACAGGTTGCAGTCTCACCCGGAATAGCTATGGGGTGCCGCAGAATCAGGTTTCTGCAAGCAGAAGAAGGATATTACTGTACCTTAGCTTCTAAAAAATGATAATCATTAAATACAGAGCTTTGATATTACTTATTTAGCTTCACAATTAGATAAACAAATAGTGCCTTGCTTAACCCTTTACTGGGAATTCACAGCAAAGTTAGTATTTTGCAGTGATCTTACTTATCAGTTATATATTTATCAATGCATAAAATAACATAACAACAACACAACAAAACCACACCACACGATATAACATGGTTCACCCCCAGTTTAGGGGTTACATCCACAGAACTGTGTTTTATTCAATTCTTTACAAAAACCATAGTTCTGATCTGCGCACTCAGCTGCAGATCCCTTCAAGTCCTCAAAGCCATGCACACAGCTGCAGGCCTTTGCGCACACAGCTGCAAATCTTCTTAATCACCCAAAAACCCTCTGTGCACACAGCTGTAGAGGTCATCCACGCACACAGCTGGGACTTAACCTTTCTTACAAACAAGCCTTAGCTTTGCATCAATTCATCTTACATCAAAAGCCTAAACTGACTTCTTTACAAGAGTGCTTATTTATAGTGCACTTATTACAAAACCATGGGCACCCCGAACCCTAAACCTTGGACTTAAACCATGGGTTTATTACAAAAAGAAGGTTTTTACTCAACCCCGACACCCCTAAGACTATTTTGAGTTGCAACTCCGCTTACAAACTTCCACAAAAATCGTGGAGTTACCAAAATTAGGGACCGTTAAGGTGTGTGCCCCAACACCTAATGTATGAGTTCAGAGGGAAGCAATCGCTGAAACACATTACAAATATTTATCTTTGAGAACTCAGTTACTAGGGCTGCAAAGATGTACCTAAAATAGACAGATCAAAGTCATGTACAAAATCATTTCTGAGGATTCCATGTTCAATAAATTGAAACACTAGCTCCTTTATAATATTCAATTACATCATATGGTAAAGGCCACAAGGCCACATATGTTTTACAATGGTGGATCAAAGCCACAATATAAAATGATGAGTCTTCAATATCTGGAAGTAATGTCACAAAACATAACACAATCTTGTGCAGCATAGGTTATAGATATTGTAACCCAAGGTCTTGATCCAAATCCATAATAAATAGTACAATTCCTACCATGTGAATATGTGAGCTGAAGTCGAACATGGAAGGAATCCATCAGAGTGTTAGTAAATGCATCATGTTGAAAACTGAGGCAAAGGAGTTCACCAATATGAGTAGTGAATCCTAAGGTACCATCTTCAGAATTCTAAGTCTTCGTCTTCAGGAGGTACTGATTGGAAGTCATAGTGGGAGGAGGAAGGAAATGAATACTTCAATAGATCACAAGAGTAACTAAAAGACTAGATGAGGGAAGGTAGACACAATGTAATCTTAGAAATGAAAATGATTGGAATTAGGATAATCAGATAGAGGTAAGGATCCTTGAACAATGAGCATGACACATAGATGACCCAAGGTAGATTTAGTCTTTTAGATGGTACAACTAGACCCATCTGTCATGTAGGAGACATGAGTAGATTCCCCATGTATAAAGGACAAGTGGAGGAGTAATAAATCGAATTTATAGCTGAACTAAGAGATGACAAACTGAGACATGAGTATCAAGAGGTTCAAAGAGTGCTTTGTTCAAGAATGGCATGCTTCCAACATACTTATAACCCAAAGAGTGAAATCATTCCTTATCTTTCTTATTAAGTTTTAACGAGTCCAAGAAAGTCAACTCGAGTCTATGGAGAACCTCCTGCAATAAACAATGAGAATGCACGATATAACATAAATAATGGATCATAGAAGATATTTCATTAATCACGGGCTACTTCAAGGGAGCAAGCTCAATACAAAATAACTCTTCCATGCTTTCATTAGCTTCAACACATACGTATATACTAAGTCTAATTTAAACAATTATTACTCCCCATGAATGTGGGATAATGAAACATATTAACTGGACGACTTAACAACTATTACTTACTCCCCATGAATGTGGGATAATACAACATACTAATGGGACGACTTACAAATCATATGCGTCTAAAAAAATATACTAATAAAATAAAGAGGGGGTTTTACACGGGTTCTTAACATCCCCTCCCTCTTAGAAAAAGATTTGTCCTCAAATCTTTAGATGTGGAAAATGCTGTTGAATCTAAAGGAGCGGTTCCCATGTAGAATCCTCTGGTTGCATGTTGTGCCACTAAATTAATACCTCTATGATGGACAGAGAGTGAAGCTAATGAGTGCACTTATTGAGGATGGGCTCCAATTCCAAAATGATGGATCCTTCCTTATCCAGCTCTGGTAAAATAGTTTGTGCTCTGATGTTGGTGCCAATCACTTTCTTGAGACAAGAGACATGAAAGACTGGTGAATGTGAGAAGGAGGAAGTTACAATTTCTAAGAAACATACCCAATCTTCTGAAGAACTCTATATGGCCCATAGAAATTTGGAGTCAAATTATGATGCCCTTTGAGTTTCAAGGAGGATTGCTTGTAAGGATGCAAACGAAGAAAAACCATATCACTGACTTGAAAGGTGCACTCAGAACGGTGTTGATCAGTTTGTTGTTTCATGATATTTCTTTCCATGTGAAGATTCTTTAACAAAATGTAAATAATCTGATTGCGGTTTTGAAGAACCATGTCAACTGCCTGAACTAGTGAACTGTTGGAGGTGTATGGAAGGATCACTGGGGGTGGATGCCCATAAACAGTTTCATATGGAGTCATTTTAGATGCAGTATGGTAGGAAGTATTGTACCACCATTCAGTGAGAGGGAGCCACTTTTCCCATTGATGTTGTTGTTCAAAGGTGAATCAACGAAGATAAGTTTCCAAGCATTTGTTGGTGACTTCAGTATGACCATCTATTTGTGGGTGATATCCTGAACTCATTTTTAGTTTGGTTTCAGTGAGGCAAAAGAGTTCAGTCCAAAAATGACTTGTGAAAGTTGCATTGCGGTCTGAGACAATGGAAGAAGGGATTCCATGAAGATAGAATATTTGGTCCATGAAGATTTGTGTGACTGAGGAGGGAGTATATGGATGGCTGAGAGCACAAAAATGACTATATTTGGAGAGTTGATCAACCACAACCAAGATTACAGTCTTCCCTCCATATTTAGGGAGCCCTTCAATGAAATCCATTGAAATATCTATCCAAATACTTGTATGGATGGGAAAGGGTTCAAGCAAGCCAGGGAGGAGTGTAGCTTCACCCTTGTGGTGCTGGAAGGTATCACATTCAGCAATCATATGTTGAATATCCCATTTCGTTCCCTTCCAAAAGAAGTTACACCATGCCCACTCATACGTTTTGAGGAACACAGAGTGCCCTATAACTAGAGAAGCATGGAGTTCATAGAAGACAACCTGGTGAAGATCTATGCTCTAGGGAAGCACCAAGCGACCCTTGTATCTCAGAGAAGAACCATCCCAAGAGTAATGCGATACAAGAGAAGGATTACTAGCCAACGTTTGGATGATTTTAGATAAGGAAGCCTTCATTGACATAACCTTGCTGAACATATTGTAACCAATTTGGAATAGGCATAGAAATAGATGAAAGAGAAGTATGGTCATCAAATGTGCAGGAAGGAGCATCTTCCACAAGATTGTCCTTACCCTTTTTGTAAGTGATCTCATAGTCATAACCCATGAGTTTGCTAACCCATTTATATTGTGTTGGGGATGAGACCCATTGTTCCAGGAAATATTTCAGACTCTGGTGATCATTCTTAATGCAGAAATGATTCCCTAAGAGTTATGGATGCCACTTATGTACGACATGCAAGATAGCCATCATTTCCTTCTCATATGTAGAGGCGGCCAAATTCTTACCAGAAAGAGATTTGTTGGTGAACGAAATGGGATGTTTGTCTTAGAGGAGGACAGCACCAAGTGTTAGACACTGAGAGGGGGGGTGAATCAGTGTAAAGCCAATTTTAAAACTTTTCTTAACTTGTCACAATTAACTACCAATTCATCATTCTACTATTCTATCAATTTCATAATCATTTCATAAACATCTTTCACTTCATCATTCACATATCATAAGCATTTAAATCATCAAGAACCATAACACAAAAGAACACAACACCATATAATTTTGTAATATTTTTGTATTAGTTTTGGACCGGCTACAACCATGAGGTAAAATCAGCACCTATTGATACAAAGAACACCTACTCTTCATCCATGACCCTGCTTGGTTTTCTTAGACCCTGCTAAGAAGGGTTTGAGGTATCCTAACCTCAAAAGCAAGACAAGCTTGTTTTTACAATTAAAGCTCACTGTCACATCAACATCATCTATCTCTTCAATCTGTTATGCTACTGCTCATCCTTTTCTCTGATCACCATTCTTCACTGTTGCTCATCCTTTTCTCTGATCATCATATTGTTGCTCATTCTCTTCTCTAATAATCATTCTTCACTACCATACTCAAGCATATCACTGTCAAGGTAAGCATATAATACTTATCAATTCTACCATTGTCAAGGTAACACAGTCAAGCATTCATTGTGTAAACATGGGCAGCTACTATCATCAACATTGCTTATATAGTCATCAATAACCAAGGTCTGCCCATCTCTGTTGTTCATTGTCAAGTTATCATACAGATTTGATAGGGTGCATCATCTTCAACATATCATCTTCATAGTCAACAACATCATGTCATCAGACTTCAACTATGGATGCTATAGCAAGATTTACATAGACTGTAAAGAGATCATCATAAATAGGTAGACATCAAACATAGAAGTCCATTATCATATCAAGGTATCATCATAGTGAATCAAGACATCATCATAGTGTAAAAGACATTATCATCAACATCATATCATAAATGTGTATAGACTATGTGTATCTATGGAAGAGCCCTAACCAAAGTCATAACTCAGACTAAGAAAGGCTTCATGGAAGTATCACACATCCCCAACCTTCCTTACCTTCTTTCACACTGTTCTTCAACAGTTGTTTGTTGCATCTTTGCTTCAAACCTCAGTCACCACAAGCATATTGCTCTTATCAACAAATTTTCTTAAGTGCGTCTCAATCATTGCCACTAGACTTAACTGCAGATAACTTTAGACTTTATGATACCAAACTTAACTCATTCCTAACTAGAGTTACATACCTTGGATGCTCTTAAAGAATGCCAAGTCTGAGTTTCCTCATCTTGCTAAGGAATATATCTTCATCTTTCACTTACCGCGGTTAAAGCATGAATTTTCTCTTTTTATCTTCAGTCAACTTATGAAGGTCTTCTATCAAGGTCTTGGGTTGATTGTCTATTAGCTATACATGTGAACAAATTGTATGCGCTGGTAAATACTTCAAACCAAAAACAACTCTGTGGGTCTCAATTGACCACCGAAACTTTCATATGTAGCTTGGACTGTGATTGCTTCCAGACTTCTTTAATTCTTGGATCTTCTCTCTGCAAATACCATGTTCTAATTGCAATGAGGCCGAGTTACGTCAGTGATTAGTTGTACATGTGAACAAATTGTATGGGCTGGTAAAGGATTCAAACCAAAAACAACTCCGTGGGTCTCAATTGACCACCAAAATTTTCATATGTAGCTTGGACTGTGATTGCTTCCATACTTCTTTAATTCTTGTATCTTCTCTATGCAAATACCACATTCTGATTGATACACTTTAGTACTTCCAATCAGTGATGTAACTCAACCTCATTCACCTTATTGCTGCTGTAGCCTCCACTATGTCAAAAATCAGATCAGAATTTCTTCATCATCTTCATTTTCCTTCTAATACTCCATTGTTTCATGTGCTTATCATTTCACTTAGCAGTGCATGTCTGTGTATGTTGTGCCTTAGCAATGCATGTGTACTGTGGAAAACTAAACTTTTGCACCATCAACCAAAGCACTAAAATTTAGGCAGTGTGAAAAATTCTGTAATTTTCGAACTGTGGTCTGCAATTTTCGGACTGTTCAATTGTGTTTTGGCCCCAAGCCAGTCCCCCAGAAAAATGGACTGTTGTAAACTATGATTTTTAGGGCAGCATACAAAAATGATTGTTGCAAATTTTGGGAGCCTCAACAAATCCCTAGATCACCCCTACGTGCTGTTGTAGTAGCCTGAGATTCTTCAACACTTGCACTAGTATCCTCTTGTAAAAAGATAAGAAAAGATCTCCCAAAAAATTAAGAAAGGTCTCCCAAAAATTTCTTGAGGACAAAGACTGCTCCACGAGTTTCTTTCCTTAGTCTCCTTGAAAATTTGGGACGTTATTTAGCCTCTGCCCCTGCTACCGAATTCTCAACAGTTAGATGCTCCTCCTCTCTGCAATTTTAAGTCCTCTGCTGCAAGATTCAGTGAACTCCACCTCAGAGTTCTTTAATTCTTCACTTAAGTACTTCCAATCAGTGACGTAACTCGGCCTCATTGACCTTATTGCTGCTGTATCCTTCACTATGTCGAAAATCAGATCAGAATTTCTTCATCATCTTCATTTGTCTTCTAATACTCCATTGTTTCGTGTGCTTATCATTTCACTTAGCAGTGCATGTCTATGTATGTCTTGCCTCAGCAATGCATGTGTACTGTGGAAAACTGACCTTTTGCAACATCAACCAAAGCACTAAAATTCAAGTAGTGTGAAAAAGTCTGCAATTTTTTATCTTTGGTCTGCAATTTTCGGACTGGTCAGTTGTGTTTTGACCCCAAGCCAGTCCCCCAGAAAAATGGACTGTTGTAAACTATGAGTTTTAGGGAAGCATACAAAAATGATTGTTGCAAATTTCAGGAGCCTCAACAAAGCCCTAGATCACCCCTACGTACTACTGCAACAGCCTGAGAGTCTTCAACACTTGCACTGGTATCCTCTTGTAAAAAGATAAGAAAAGATCTCCCAAAAAATTAAGAAAAGGTCTCCCAAAAATTTTCTGAGGACAAAGACTGCTCCACGAGTTTCTTTCCTCAGTCTCGAAAATTCGGGACTGTTCTTTAACCTCTGCTACTGCTACCAATTATCAACAGTTGGATGCTCCTCCTCTCTACAATTTCAGGTCCTCTACTGCAAGAGTCAACGAATTCTACCTTAGTCCATAACGTGCTCATCCGTTGGTTGCAATTTTGTGTTGATATGCTAGGGTATTTATACTCATTTTC
>LPNX011101983.1:284498-404426 GCA_001517045.1 Pseudotsuga menziesii | reverse complement strand
TCTTAACTCATGCAATGCCACCTCAACCATGGGGGATGATGTCATCTACTAGAATGTAATTGGTTGATTCTTATAGTACATTTTGGTCCTTTTGAGGCCCATTTTTGACCTCAAGTTCTCTCTAATGGAATCTGTCCTTTCAGCATTTGTTCCTTCATCTGTACTCGCTTTCCTTGATGATCTGTATAGGAATTTCCTCAAGGGTTGTTTCTGTGTACTCCAAAAATCTTGAGCTTTGTGCCCAAGGCCACTGCAACTATAACACCTCATCATACGACAATATGCAGCAATGTGACCAACACTGTTGCATGGCCAGCACCTGACTGAGTTGTTGGAACTTCCAACACTTCTTTGATCAGCTTCATTTCTCCATGCCTGAGCATATCCCTGACTATAGACATTTGTCTTCCGATCTTCAAATATTCTTGCTGATGTATATGAAGGACTCCTTCTTGGTTGACTTCTTTGACTTACACATTCTTGGGCTTTGTGGCCAAACCCACTGCAAGTGTAGCATTTCAATGTGTGACATGTGGCAGCAACATGTCTGACTTGATTACATGTCCAATATCTAACTGGGTCATTAGGGATTCCAGCCCTTCTTCTTCCATAGAATCTACAATCCATATCCTTTTGACCAAAGTTAGAACAAAAATAACAATAACCATTGAATTCATATTCATACCTTGGACCTTGTTTCCTTCTTGGAGTTGAATCTTTGCTTTGTGGAATGAGGTCAGCTTCTTGATGTGTTCTTCAACATTCACCATCCTTGTTATCATGTGCAGGTACATAGGATGCATCCTTGGTCATTGATGGACCAACATTTGGGGTCTTTGGAGACCACTTGTCTTCTTCTAGATTGTCTTCTACCTATCTAAACCTGAGACCAAATTTGTCAAAGGGAGACCTTTGGCAATCCAATAATTTATCCAACTTGACAGAGCTACTGTTGAACTTCTCATGATTCTTTGATTTTTCAATCTTCTTTATGAGACTGACAATATCAAACTCATGCTTCTGATTTTTCACTTCTTTTTCTTCCAATTGATCTCTTAATGCTTCTTCCATTCTCTTGGCTTCTTCTAGCTGAGTTTTCAGATCAATATTTGCCTCTCTTGCTTCTTCAAGTATGTTTGAATCTTTAACATGGTTCTTTTGTTCTAGGGTTAGATCTATCAAATCAATATTTAGCTTTTCTTTTTCTTCTTCCTTTTCCTTCATCAATTTTAGCCAACCTACTCCTTCATGCTTAAGTTTCTTAAGCAACTCCTTTAGTTCAACATTATTCTTTTGGAGATTATCCATATAATCAAAGGTTGGCATCCTAAACATCTTGTAATCAGACTGATTAAGATCAACTTTGTTCAAGTACCAATCAACTCTGAGATCTATGTTGCATACATAGTTTATAATTCTCTGTTTAGCTTTCAACATTGCTTCATCATCATCTGCAAGAACCTTCTCAATTTCATCACACAAGCTATCATTATAATCACAAGAGTTCATACCTTTACTGGAGTCCTCTTCTTTTTTTTCTTCTTCTTGATTTTGCTCTTCTGGGGGCTTGTCTTCTAATTCTTGATCTGTCTTTTCGGGTTCTAGTCTTGCCTTCTGATACTCATTCTCCAACTTGAACCATAGGTCTTTTGCTGAAGTGTTGTCTCCTACACTTTCCTTCACTAAGCTGGGAAGTCCATCTAAGAGGAACTTCAAGGCTATAGTGTTGTCCTTCTTTGCTTCCTTCTGTGCAGCTGATTTTCCTTTCTTGTTTGATGGAATGGGTGGATTGATAATAATTTCCCAAATACCAAACTTCTTCAAATAAGCCTTCATTTTGCTCCTCCAACAGAAATAATCTGTAATATCAAATATAGGCACGTCATTGCTTGATGACTCTTTATTTTCCTCCATTGTGTCTAAGGATCTCCTTCAAGCTTGCTAGGCTTGTGGCAAAGGTCGGCTCTGATACCAATTGTTAGACATTGAGAGGGGGGGTGAATCAGTGTAGAGCCAACTTTAAAAATTTTCTTAACTTATCACAATTAATTGCCAATTCATCATTCCACTATTCTACCAATTTCATAATCATTTCATAAACATATTTCACTTCATCATTCACATATCATAAGCATTTAAATCATCAAGAACCATAACACAAAAGAACACGACACCATATAATTTTGTAATCTTTTTGTATTAGTTTTGGACTAGCTACAACCATGAGATAAAATCAGCACCTACTAATACAAAGATCACCTACTCTTCATACAGGACCCTGCCTAGTTTTCTTAGACCCTGCTAAGAAGGGTTTGAGGTATCCTAACCTCAAAAGTAAGACAAGCTTCCTTTTACAATTAAAACTCACTGTCACATCAACATCATCTGTCTCTTCAATCTGTTCTGCTGCTGCTCATCCTTTTCTCTGATCATCATTCCTCATTGCTGCTCATCCTTTTCTCTGATCATCATATTGCTACTCATTCTATTCTCTAATAATCATTCTTCACTACCATACTCAAGCATATCATTGTCAAAGTAAGCATATAATACTTGTCAAGTCTACCATTGTCAAGGTAACACAGTCAAGCATTCACTGTGTAAACATGGGCAGCTACTATCATCAACATTGCTTATCTAGTAATCAATCACCGAGGTCTGCTCATCTCTGTTGTTCACTGTCAAGTCATCATACAACTCTGATAGGGTGCATCATATTCAACATATCATATTCATAGTCAACAACATCATGTCATCAAACTTCAACTGTGGATGCTATAGTTGGCTTTACACAGACTATAAAGATATCATCATCAATAGGTAGACATCAAACATAGAAGTCCATTATCATATCAAGGTATCATCATAGTGAATCAAGACATCATCATAGTGTAAAATACATTATCATCAACATCATATCATAAATGTGTATAGAATGTGTGTATCTATGGAAGAGCCCTAACCAAATTCATAACTCGAACTAATAAAGGATTCATGGAAGTATCACACATCCCTAGCCTTCTTTACCTTCTTTCACACTGTTCTTCAACAGTTCTTTGTTGCGTCTCTGCTTCAAACCTCAGTCACCATAGGCATATTGCTCTTATCAACAAATTTTCTTAAGTTTGTCTCAATCATTGCCACCAGACTTAACTGCAGATAACTTCAGACTTTGTGATACCAAACTTAACTCATTCCTAACTAGAGTTACATACCTTGGATGCTCTTGAAGAATTCCAAGTCTGAGTTTCCTCATCTTGCTAGGGAATATATATTCATCTTTCACTTACCTCGGTTAAAGGCTGAATTTTCTCTTCTTATCTTCAGTCAACTTATGAAGGTCTTCTATCAAGGTCTTGGGCTGATTGTCTGTTAGTTGTACATGTAACAAATTGTATGGGCTGGTAAAGGCTTCAAACCAAAAACAACTCTATGGGTCTCAATTGACCACCGAAATTTTCATATGTAGCTTGGACTGTGATTGCTTCCAGACTTCTTTAATTCTTGGATCTTCTCTCTGCAAATACCACATTCTGATTGATACACTTCAGTACTTCCAATCAATGATGTAACTCGGTCTCATTGACCTTATTTCTACTGTAGCCTTCACTATGTCAAAAATCAGATCAGAATTTCTTCATCATCTTCATTTGCCTTCTAATACTCCATTGTTTCATGTGCTTATCATTTCACTTAGCAATGCATGTCTGTGTATGTCTTGCCTTAGCAATGCATGTGTACTATGGAAAACTGACCTTTTGCAACATCAACCAAAGCACTAAAATTCAGGTAGTGTGAAAAATTCTGCAATTTTTGCACTGTTCAGTTGTGTTTTGACCCCAAGCCAGTCCCCCAGAAAAATGGCCTGTTGTAAACTATGAGTTTTAGGGCAGCATACAAAAATGACTGTTGCAAATTTCGGGAGCCTCAGCAAATCCCTAGATCACCCCTGTGTGTTGTTGTAGCATCCTGAGAGTCTTCAACACTTGCACTGGTATCCTTTTGTAAAAAGATAAGAAAATATCTCCCAAAAAATTAAGAAAAGGTCTCCCAAAAATTGCCCGAGGACAAAGAATGCTCCACGAGTTTCTTTCCTCCGTCTCCTTGAAAATTCGGGACTGTTCTTTAACCTCTGCTGCTGCTACCAAATTCTCAACAGTTGGCTGCTCCTCCTCTCTGCAATTTCAGGTTTTCTGCTGCTAGAGTCAGCGAATTCCACCTCAGTCCCTAAGTTGCTCATTCGTTGGTTGTAATTTTGTGTTGACATGCTAGGGTATTTATACTCATTTTCATAACCTTTTTAAGGAGCCGACCTTCCAACAATAATATATATATATATATATATATATATATATATATATATATATATATAATTAATTTTGACTTGAATTCTTACTGGGCTAACCTTCTAGGAGAATTGTAAAATATATTCGTTATTTTTATTATTAAGTTAAAATTGAATTTTAATTTGTCAGAAAGACAAACATCCTTCAATCAAAGATCAAACCCTACCATTGCATGTAATATTTTGTCATCATTCCTTTTCCACATCAGAGGGTGTCCACCACATCATCAATGCCAAGGATTTAACAAGCCACAAAGGCTTCATTAAGGATCCCACCATCAAGGTGCCATGTCACCATCCATAAAAAAGCAAGTGTGTCAAACTAAAGTGTCCAAGTGCCAAGTCTCCTCTCGGGACTATCTTCAAGACCTCATGACCACATCATTTCTTTCAAGGGTTTAAGAACCATTAAACAATCAAGTGTGGGTCCAAGGACTTCTTCATGGCTTCTTCATAAAGCAAGGGGCTTCATGGGCTTCTTCAACCATCGTAACCATGCCAGGAGACCTACATGGGTCAAGATCCATCATGCTACCTACTGTGGGGTTGCCAGGCCTTCTCCTGGGGTACCATGACATCATCATAGTATGAATGACCACAGAATGGGTCATTAATGCCTCTCCAAGCTATTTAGGGCTTCTCCATCATCTACCAAGGATTCAGGACCATCTCTAGGGTCTTCAATGTCTTCAGCAAGGTGGTGGATTCAAGATTCATCCTTGTGGGTACAAGGACCTTTTCAACTGGGTACAAGGTGCTTCAAGGCACAAACCCACTCTGTAAGGGATCAAGGCACTGCAAGTGGGACTTGGTGGCATCAATGACATCTCATTGGGCTACTGCAAGTCCATGTTGGCATCAATGACAATTTTATCAACACCAAGTCCATTGTCGCAAGAATCACTCTCAATAGTGAAGGGCTTGGAAAAATCAGGCATAGCTAGAACTAATGTGGTACACATATCTTGTTTCAGTTTCTCAAATGCACACTCAGCAGTAGGTGTCCATGAACAAGCATCATTTTTTAGTAGAGTTGTTAATGGAGCTTCAATATTCCCATAATCCTTGAGAAACTTGTGGTAGTAGCCAGTAAGTCCCAAAAACCCATGAAGGCTCTTCAAGGTTTGAGGATGCAGCCAATTTTTCATGGCATATATTTTGGAAGGATCGACACAAACCCCTTGTGATGAAACAATATGCCCAAGTTAATTTACTTCCTTCTTTCCAAAAAACACATTTAGACTGTTTGTCACAGAGATGATGATCACAAAAATGTTGCAATACAAGATCCAGATGTTGGAGATGCTCATCCCAGGGTTTACAATAGATGAGGATGTCATCAAAGAATACTAGAATGAAGTTTCACAAGTAGGGCCGAAATATTTTATTCATCAATGCCTGGAATGTGAAAGGAGCATTTGTGAGGCCAAATGTCATGACCAAAAATTCATAATGGTCATCATGTGTTCGAAAAACTATTTTATGGATATCATCTGCATGAACCTGAATCTGGTGATACCTAGAACGAAGAACCAACTTGGAGAAAAAGTGAGCACCATGGAGCTCATCTGGAAGCTCATCAACAACGGGAATTGGAAACTTATCCTTGATTGTGATGTGATTAAGTGCACAAAATTCAATGCAAAGGCGCCATAACCCATATTTTTTCCGAACTAGAAGGAACTAGTGCTAGGGAGAATAACACCTTGCTTCAATAAGTCGTGAACAAGCATCTCAATTTCTATCTTGTGGTGAAATGGGTAGAGATAGGGCCTGATGTTGGGAGGGACACTTCCAGGAAGGAGAGGAATATGATGGTCCTCTAGTTGGGAAGGTGGCAATCCCACTAGCTCGAAAAAAACACATGCATATTGATCCAAAATTTGTTGTAGATCCAATGGAGTAGTTGAGACTACTGACAGTTGCATCTAAATGAAATGGAGCTGAGTGATTACACCATGTGAACTCTTCTTAAGAAGATTTTCCATTTGATGCGAACTGATGAGGCTGAGAGAGCCTGGTTGTAAGCCCCGCAATGTGTGTTTGTTACCATTGATTGAAAACTGCATCCAAAGTTTAGCAAAAACCCATAAAATGGGTCCAAGTGTGCATAGCCATTGAACACCCAAAACCACATCACATCTTCCTAAGGGCAAGGAAAACATATCAGAGCGCAATTTATAATCCCCCATAGAGATGCGCACATTATGACACTTCCCTTTGCAAGGTAAGGTTCCCCCATTGGCAATCATGACTTCAAAGATGGAGCAAGGATGGACAAAAAAATCAGCCTGTTTGGTGATCCTTGTGTCAATGAAGTTATGAGTGCTACCAGAATCAATGAGTATTGTAAGAGGGAGTTTTTTGAAGAACCCTCTCACCCACATGGTTTGTGGGGTGTTGACTCCGGTTAAGGCATGGATAGATATCTCTAGTTGGTCATCTGGAGAAAAACGTTGTTGAATGTCACCATCAACATCTACTGGATCATGAGCATCATAAAAAATGTCAAGTGCGGGTGGAGAATCCACATCCAAGAGACAGAGATTTTGCTCAACACGTCTATGTCCCTAGGTGACTTTCTCATCACAATTATAACAAATCCATTTTTCCTGACGTTCCTGCATCTTCGCTTCAGACAAATGCTTGATAGGAGTGGTTCTAGGAGCTGGCAGAATTTGGGTTCTTTGGGGAACCATAGTTCCGAATGGAACAAGAGTGGATTTAGAGCGTTGTTGAGCCCTAATCTTGTCCTTTTCTAGCTTAGCATACCCTAGGGCTTCCATCATTGTGTTGGGGCATAAAATGTTAACCTCAGATCGTATTGCATCCTTTAGACCACTGATAAAACAACTCAGCTAGAATGCATCAGGAAATCCCTCAGTTTGATTGGCCAATTTCTCAAATTTTGTCTGATACTCCCTCACAGTGCCAATTTGACGAAGTTTGGTGAGTTCTCCTGTGAAGTCATCAAAAGCACTAGGGTCAAATAATTGCAAAAGGAGTTGGCAAAAATCTATACAGTTTGGCTCTACATGAGTGTTGATGTACCAACAAAACCATTGAAGGGATTCATGTTCCAAATGAAATGATGCAAGTGGGACTTTATTGACATCAAAACTATTATGCAGATTGAAATATTGTTCTTCCCTATAAATCCATCCATTCGGATCATCACCATTGAAGTGAGGAAAATCCAACTTCAGCCGGCGGAAGTTGCTAGAGGAAGAGAACCCAGTGTCTGCAGAAGACTTAGGCTGGTGGCGATTGTTCATGGGTGAATGCTGAATATGGAGGCCGAGAAATTTTTGATTTATATCCTCGATTTGGACTTGATGGTGACAAGTTCTTCTTCCATTTGTTTATTTTCTCTGGCACGGGAGACAACCATAAGCAGTTTTTCTTATTTTTACGTAATGGGTAGAAAAAAAAAACGGAAAGGGTTTTAGAAAAGGAAATTTTTGATTTGGGAAAAATTCAGGGGGGGGGGCGTGGGCAGAGGTAGTAATTGGGGTTTTACGAGGTTTTGGAGACTTTCTTAGGGACAAGAAGTAGAAAATGCGAATTTCAGAGGCGGGATGAAGGAATTGGAAAATTTGTCAAAGAGGAACAACGAAGCAGAAATGGAAAACAAACACCGTGGAAAAATTTGAAGGCGATTGGGTGAGAATTGGAGAAGTTATGACAAACCCTAAAAATAGACAAATGTGGAATTTCAAGCTTCAAGAAATGGAATTGGGGATAGGGTCCTCAAGGAAGGAACATGCAAAATGGTATTATGGGGGTTACAGTGAAGTTTCAAGGGAAACAAAGATAAATCAAAGAATATATGGCTAAAAAATAGAAAGCCATATCAGTGCCACAAAGCACTGCGGAAAAAAAAATAAAAAATAAAAAAAATTCCCATAAATTCCACCCAACAAGCCCAAGAAAGTGCTCTGATACCAAATGTGGAGAACCTCCTACAATAAATAATGAGAATGCACGATTATAACATAAATAATGGATCACATAAGAGATTTTATTAATCACAGGCCGCTTTGACAAGGCAAGCTCCTTTGAGAAAGCTTAATACAAAGTAACTCTTCCATGCTTTCATTAGCCTCAACACATACTTATATACTAAGTCTAGTCTAAACAACTATTACTCCCCATGAATGTGGGATAATGCAACATATTAACTGGACGACTTAACAATGATTACTTACTCCCCATGAATGTGGGATAATACAACATACTAATGGGACGAGTTACAAAGCATATGCGTCCGACCAAATATACTAACAAAATAAAGAGTGGGGTTGACACGGGTTCTTAACAGAGTATCTCTTCATTTTTTGACAAGATTGAAGAGGGGAGAGAATAATGCTAGATATGTCACTGATTTTTGGATTTTACAAGCCCTAATTAGTGGATACTCTTTGATGCTTTCATTTTTTAGAGAATCTAAAAATCTCCAAAGAAGACTCTAGGGGGGCACTTTTTCATAAATTTAGTCTCATGAGTCCGAAAAAGTATAAAACAATCCATAGGAGAACTCTCTTAGCTTTCAAAGAACTAAGGTATACCTTTTTCGTACTTATTGGCAAGGTCTGAAAAGAGGGTAAACTATCACCAGACTGACGCACCTTCCAAAACAACATATAGTCTAAGTTTAACGAGTGTGAAGGAATGCAAGATCACTGGAAAAGTTCCATTTTTTTTACGAGAATCAAACTGACAACAGTAAACTCGATGTTTTTTTTCTTTAGGGTTTAATGAGCATGACAAAGACATAAAGTACGCTTGGAATCTTTTTCATGTTTGGGTCTAGAGCACGAAAAAGAGAAAACTAAGCTCGAAAATGTTCATTTTCCGTAAGTTTAGTCCTTGAGGTCCAAAAAAATATAACCCTATGCCTGAAGATACTCTTTTAAATTCTGAAGAAAATAGAGTGTTAATTTTTTCGTAAATAATCCACATGGCCCAAAAAAGAGATAAGCTACCACCAATGTGAATGATTGTTCAATTTACCTTAACGAGTCTAAATGAACAATTTTACTCGGTTGTCTAGTCAATTTTAAGGAGTTAGACCAGGGACTAAATATAACTCCATAAGTATAGGGATCCTTGTAATCGGGTGTAGCTTGGTAAAAAGATGAAAAATGAGGCTCATTTTGTCATGAAAAGACAACTACGAAGGATCCCGCAACCTAACACAATTGCGACATGGGTACCATAAAGACAATAAAATGTTGTAAACTAGGGTTACCCATGTAAATGAAGGCATATCCACAGAAGAACGATGATGTTGTTGACTAAATTGTCATTGATGCCAACAGGTGTTTGTCATTGATGCCAATAGGTGTGTGTTAGTGTGTCGTGGTGCCCCTTGAGGAGCCTCTGAGGATTGAGTAAGTTTCAGCGTCAAAGGAGACCTTTTGACTTTGTCCAAGCCCAAGTCTGAAGCCCTTGGAGCCCTTGGGACAATGGCAAAAGCCCTGAACTTCCTGAAGAGTGGTCATATACCCCCAAGTTGGTTTAATCAAATCATCAACAAGTTTAAATGATAAAATCTTAGAACATTAATAAAAGATTTATAAAAAAAAAAAATTAATATTAAAATCAAATATTAAAAGTTTTAACAAATAAAACATTTATATATTAAAATAGTTTAATAGATTTTTTTTTAATATTAAAAATAACCTTTTATTTAATATTAAAAATAACTCATGGAAACAAGGAAATGTGAGCACTTTAAAAATAAAAATAAAATTAGAAAGTCTGTACTTCGTGCTTCAACCTTCACGCTCAACATGTATAAATACACTTACATTTGTCACATTCTAAAGAACAACAATATGGTGAACTCGCTAATGTCTATTTACGGGGTTGACTGTAATTTCGCGTCAAAGGGAGTGCATGTTTGATTTTGAGAACTCGCTTAATTTTTGACGGTGACTGAGATATATTTTTTTGGTGCCTGAAGAAGACAAGCCTTTTTGTTGTTGTTGAGAATTCAGAGGCAGGTTTATTATTCTTGTTCTGTCGAGCACACAAACGCTTCAGTGGCAGGTTTCAGACCACGGGATTCTTCCAGCTTTATTCGGTTTTTCTAGGAGTGGCCGTGATTTGGTGATGGCGTGGAAATCATTTTAAGCTATGAAATGTTTACTTACTAAGGGAAAAAAGAACAACGTGTTTAATCAACTGAACCAGAGACTCTATTTATAGTGATTGCCGCACAAATTTCATGATGTTTTCATGTTTTTCTGGTGATGTGCACCTATGATTGCTCGAGGTATTTACCAGTCACGTAAGGCTTTGTAGGGTTTGCTTTCCGATTGTCAACACCGCCACTGCTACTCCAACCGGACACCTGTATAACGCCAAGAGATGGTTTCATCGGACACCCAGGGTGATCGCAGTCTTTAATGGTGGTTCTGTTAGCGACATCAATGAGAATTACACCCAGTGTGATCGCAGTCTTTTAAAGGTGGAGATGAATCAGACTGTCAGTCCACCCTAAATCTACACTATCGATGGATATATGCACTTGACGAATATTGTTGGAGAGGGATTTCAGCAAGCCGTGAGGCTAGCACAGTCACGGATAGCACAGCCCATGAGCAGTTCAAGGTCCGTGGAATCCTTCTTCTGATAATGCTTTAACGAATTATAGTGTTTGGCTAAGACAGTGAATCGTGGCAAGAGGGATGAATTCTTGCAAGAGAGTCGAGCGAGTTTTTAGACTTTAGCATAGTGAAAGTGGCATCTGGTACATATCAAGACATTCTCGATCCTAATAATATGACATACGATTGACAAAGTGTGGATCGATGGAGATGTAAGGAGCTCGTGCTTGAGGTAAGCGAACTGTGGAGTGGTTGTGCATGCTTGAGGTAAGCCAAAATTTGTTGTTTTATAACTTAGGTTTTTTTTTTTTTTAAGAGCGTATATTTTGTGAGGAATGACATGTGATGAGGTAAGCAAAAAAAATTTGATACTTTATAACTAAAGTGTGTTTTTACAAGAGCGTATATGTTTGTGAGGAGTGACATGTGATGAGGTAAGCAAAGTTTGTTTTATTATGAGAATGAATCTTTTATGTATTTTAAGGGATAACCTAAGGTTGTGAGTGAAGGTTTGGTATCACCTTTTTGTGGTCCCTTTTATAAAGAGACATTTTGTCATGCTTAAAGTTTTAATATAAGTATGTAAGTCTTGTATAGTGAAGTGTAGAGGTGTGTATGAAGAGTAGTATACAAAAAGTAAACACAGCAGTATGTGAACAGTGTAGTAAGTGTACAATGAAATGTACTAGTGAATATATACAGGAATGAGTAAACTGTGTGTGTACTAGTGTATGAGCAGCATGTGCAAACACAGTGAATACAGTAGTTTGTTTCTGTGATGATACTCTTCCATACTATGATGAACTCTCTACGATGCACAGTCTGCTATGCACTTTGATTTGATGATACATGCCTTGATAATGATGACATGATGCATGCTATATGACATTCTTCTATGCACCACGATGTGTACTTCTTACATGCACATTACATTATGATGATGGTGGGTATTTGATGATGATGATGATAGTACATACCCTATGACTTTGATGTATAACTTATGAGTATGTTCAGCAATAGCAAATCAGAGATACTTCAGTGATTGTGGATGACAGTGAACGATGTGCACTAGCAGATTCAGAGATTGGTATGTGACAGATCTACAGGTTGTGCAGTGTGGTACAGAGTGTGTCAGCATCAGTGATAAGGCTGAATTGGCAGTAAACAGTGAATAGAGGTTATCAGCAGCTTTTATGGTTGATGTGACAGCGATAACATGGGTAGAAAAATGATTTGTTAGTGACTAGAGTGCAGAGGATATCTGCAGCAAATTCAGAGATTGGATTGGCACAGGTTGACTTATGAGTAATTGGTTTGACTCAGATTGGCTGAGTTGTATGAGCAGTTGGTTTGATTCAGGTGGATAGAGTTTGGTGTGCAGACTCAGATTGACTTGGTTGGATGATTGATTGGTACAACGAAATTGGACAGGTTACTGGTTTAGTTCTAGTGCAGTGATGAGCAAGTGATGATTCTATGAATAATGATCAGATGATGAGCAATGTGATACAGCAGACGGTGATTAGTTGATGAGCAGTGATGCAGCAGACAGTGATAAGTGGTTAGTAGTGGCAGTATATGTGCAGTGTGGTACAGATTCTGCGGTGTGGTACAGATTGTGCAGTATAGCACAAGTGTTGAATAACAGGTCCGCGGGATCATTGCGGTTGTGGTTCAGCTATTTCTATCTTCTTATTAGGGTGGCAAGACAGGGCAAGGAAAGGAGGTCGTAGCCTCCTTCCGGTAGAAGCCAGAAAGATAGGGAGTGGTAGCTTCCTTCAGGTCGTAGCCTGTAAATCAGGGGGTCGTTGCCTCCTTCCAGTTGAAGCTGGAAAATTGAAGTCTTTGTAATAAGGGGGTTTTTCCTCCTTCCAGTTATTTCTAGAAAACTATTATAAAAAGGCTTCCGTGGTTTTTCCCCCAGGACTTGGGTTTCCATGTAAAAATCTTGTGTACTGTGGTGCTATGCTTGCTATGTGATGATGATGATATGATAACAATGTTGATGATGATATAATGATAATGTGATAATGCATAATATTGAATAAGTTGTTGATTATAAAAGTTGGAAAAAGTAATAAAGACTTCACACTGATTCACCCCCCCTCTCAGTGTCAACAATTGGTATCAGAGCGGGTCCTTCACAGAAAGCCTTATCAGCTTGAAGGAGATCTTTCACACTCCATGGGGTTCTCGGTGAATGGAGTACCATTGTCATGTGAGTCAAATTATTACTTGATCTAGAAAATGAGAATGCAGGCTTATCTTGAGGAAATCGGTGTATGGAAGTCAATTGTTACTGGATATACAATTCCAAAGAAAGTGAAAACATCAGCTCAAAAAGAAGCAAAGAAAAATAATTCTATGGCTATGGAAGCCATCCTTGAAGGCCTAGCAGATATCCAAAAGAAGAAGATAGGGAAGTGCATCTCAGCCAAGGAACTATGGCTCAAATTAGAGCAATACTACTCAAATGAAGAAGAGGAAGTAGAGGTTATGGAATTAATTCTTGAAGATCTAACAGATCTCCAAAAGGAGAAAATAGGAAAGTGCAACTCAACTGAAGAATTGTCGTTCAAAATAAATCAGCTAAATGAAGAACAAGAAGCAAAAGATGAGTCAATACAACATCCAGGTAAGTATGAAGGTATGTTCCCTGAACACTCTGTTTGTAATTCTTTTAAAGATATATGTTTATCAGGTATAGAAAATAAGAACTATTTTGAATTAATTGAATGCAACACTTTAGATTATGATGAAAACCCTTGCTCTCCAATAAGTAATAAAAATTTAGCTGATATTATGATAGACAATGAAATTACTAATGTTTCGCAAGAAGTGAAAAATCTATGTGAATAGAAACAGGTATTGAAAGAGCAATTGGACAAAGTCGAGAAGAAGAATCAAGAAGAATCTGAAAAGGCCACACAGACCATAATTACTCTGAAACTCCAAATTGAAGAAGCGACCAGAATCAAAGAAGCCATATCCAAATATTTGAAAGAAAATCTTGAGAAGTCAGCTACAGAAATTGAAAAGCACTCAGAAGAAATTGTCAAGCTCAAAAGACTACTAGAAGATAAGGAAAAAGAATTGATCTGCAAGCTACAAGACAAAGACAATGAGATAAGTTCCTATAAGGCTAAAGAAATATTGGAAGAGAAGTTAAGAAGAAAACAAGAACTTGAAATCAAATCCTTGAAGGTAGAGTTATGGAAGGTATGTCTGACAAACTTTGAATTTGAAAAGGACCTCTCAGAACTGAGAAAGGAGAACCATATACTACAAGGTCAACTGCAAAAATTCCATGATGATGATCTGAATTCAAAAGGAAAGATGGAAGACAATATCGTTACTCTCAACAAACAGACAGAAGAAATCTTGAAGAGACAGCTAGAAGAAAAGGAGGAAACAGTCCAGAAGCTGGAAATGGAGGTAGTTGGTCTCAGGAAGAAAGGTAAGAAAAATGAAGCCTTGGTCAAGCTCCAGGACAGTTCAATTGTCCTAGATAATATCTTAGATTGCCAAAGATCTCCACTCGAAAAAACTGGTCTTGGTTACAAGAAGAACAAAGAAAAACTTGAAGATGACACTTGGTCTCTGAAGACTCCAGTAGCAGGTCCATCAACGTCCAAAGCTGCTTCCCAGGCACCTGCGCATGACAACAAGGAGTTTATAAGTTCAAAGATGAAACAAGGAGTTAGGTCTGTTCATCAAAGCAACTTCATAAAGGAAACAGCTCCAAGACCTAGGTATGAAAGTGGCTTCAATGGTTATTGTTATTGTTGTTCTAACTTTGGTCATAAGGCTATGGATTGTAGGTTCTATGGAAGGAGAAGGGCTGGAAGCCCCAATGACTCAGTTAGATGTTGGACATGCAATCAAGTCGGACATGTTGCTGCCACATGTCACACATTGAGGTGCTACATCTGTAGTGGGTTTGGACACAAAGCCCATGAATGTGCCGGTCAAAGAAGTCAACCAATAAGGAGTGCTTCATACATATCAGCAAGAAGATTTGAAGATCAGAAGACAAATGTCTATAGTCAGGGATATGCTCAGGCATGGAGAAATGAATTGGATCAAAGAAGTATTGGAAGTTCCAACAACTCAGTTAGGTGCTGGTCATGCAACAAATTTGGGCACAAAGCACAAAACTGTTGGAATGATATGAGAAGACTAACATATAGCTCAGCCAAGAAAACCAGCAAGGACAATGAAGGAACAGATGCTCAAAGGACAGATGCCAAGAAGCAAGTATGGATAAGGAAGACCGAGCAGTTGTAGAAAGGAGAAGCTGATCAGAGCAGGGAGGATGGCTGCCATATGGCAAGCCAAGTGTAAGGTCTCTCAAATACCTTAGCACACCTTGAGTTCATGAGGCTGGAGAATGAACTCAAAGGAGAAAGGATGGTTACTCCAGGTAGACAAACAGGTCCTAGGATTGTGCATATTGTTAGGGGGAGCATTCAGCAGTGATCAGAGATCTCAGACACAGGTAAGTGGACACCCTTTGCCATTGATGCCAAAGGGGGAGAGATGAAGCCAAAGGGAGAGATGAAGACAAAAAAAAAAAAGCATGATCTAAGGGGGAGTTGTGTGGACAAAGGAAGCTCATTAGAAGGGGGAGCTTTGGAGTTGTCATCAATGACAAAGGGGGAGATTGTTGACTAAATTGTCATTGATGCCAATAGGTGTTTGTCATTGATTCCAATAGGTGTGTGTCAGTGTGTCTTGGTGCCCCTTGAGGAGCCTCTGAGGATTGAGTAAGTGTCAGCGTCAAAGGAGACCTTTTGACTTTGTCCAAGCCTAAGTCTGAAGCCCTTGGAGCCCTTGGGACAATGGCAAAAGCCCTGAACTTCCAAAAGAGTGGTCATATACCCCCAAGTTGGTTTAATCAAATTATCAACAAGTTTAAATGATAAAATCTTAGAACATTAATAAAAGATTTAAAAAAAAAAAAAATTTAATAATAAAATCAAATATTAAAAGTTTTAACAAATAAAACATTTATATATTAAAATAGTTTAATAGATATTATTTTTAATATTAAAAATAACCTTTTATTTAATATTAAAAATAACTCATGGAAACAAGGAAATGTGAGCACTTTAAAAATAAAAATAAAATTAAAAAGTCCGTACTTCGTGCTTCAACCTTCACGCTCAACGTGTATAAATACACTTACATTTGTCACATTCTAAAGAACAACAATATGGTGAACTCGCTAATGTCTATTTTCGGGGTTGACTGTAATTTCGCGTCAAAGGGAGTGCATGTTTGATTTTGAGAACTCGCTGAATTTTTGACGGTGACTGAGATATATTTTTTTGGTGCCTGAAGAAGACAAGCCTTTTTGTTGTTGTTGAGAATTCAGAGGCAGGTTTATTATTCTTGTTCTGTCGAGCACACAAACGCTTCAATGGCAGGTTTCAGACCATGGGATTCTTCCATCTTTATTCGGTTTTTCCAGGAGTGGCCGCGATTTGGTGATGGCGTGGAAATCATTTTAAGCTATGAAATTTTTACTTACTAAGGGAAAAACGAACAACGTGTTTAATCAACTGAACCAGAGACTCTATTTATAGTGATTACCGCACAAATTTCACGATGTTTTCATGTTTTTCTGGTGATGTGCACCTGTGATTCCCGAGGTATTTACTGGTCATGTAAGGCTTTGTAGGGTTTGCTTTCCGATTGTCAACACCGCCACTGCTACTCCAACCAGATACCTGTATAACGCCAAGAGACGGTTTCATCGGACACCCAGGGTGATCGCAGTCATTAATGGTGGTTTTGTCAGCGACTTCAATGAGAATTACACCCAGTGTGATCGCAGTCTTTTAAAGGTGGATATGAATCAGACTGTCAGTCCACCCTAAATCTACACTATCGTTGGATATATGCGCTAGACGAATATTGTTGGAGAGGGATTTCAGCAAGCCGTGAGGCTAGCACAGTCACGGCTAGCACAGCCCATGAGCAGTTCGAGGTTCGTGGAAGCCTTCTTCTGCTAATGCTTTAACGAATTATAGTGTTTGGCTAAGACAGTGAATCGTGGCAAGAGGGATGAATTCTTGCAAGAGATTCGAGCGAGTTTTTAGACTTTAGCATAGTGAAAGTGGCATCTGGTACATATCAAGACATTCTCGATCCTAATAATATGACATACGATTGACAAAGTGTGGATCGATGGAGATGTAAGGAGCTCGTGCTTGAGGTAAGCGAACTGTGGAGTGGTTGTGCATGCTTGAGGTAAGCCAAAATTTGTTGTTTTATAACTTAGGTTTTATTTTTTTTTAAGAGCGTATATTTTGTGAGGAATGACATGTGATGAGGTAAGCAAAAAAAAAATTGATACTTTATAACTAAAGTGTGTTTTTACAAGAGCGTATATGTTTGTGAGGAGTGACATGTGATGAGGTAAGTGAAGTTTGTTTTATTATGAGAATGAATCTTTTATGTATTTTAAGGGATAACCTAAGGTTGTGAGTGAAGGTTTGGTATCACCTTTTTGTGGTCCCTTTTATAAAGAGACATTTTGTCATGCTTAAAGTTTTAATATAAGTATGTAAGTCTTGTATAGTGAAGTGTAGAGGTGTGTATGAAGAGTAGTATACAAAAAATAAACACAGCAGTATGTGAACAGTGTAGTAAGTGTACAATGAAATGTACTAGTGAATATATACAGGAATGAGTAAACTGTGTGTGTACTAGTGTGTGAGCAGCATGTGCAAACACAGTGAATACAGTAGTTTGTTTCTGTGATGATACTCTTCCATACTATGATGAACTCTCTACGATGCACAGTCTGCTATGCACTTTGATTTGATGATACATGCCTTGATAATGATGACATGATGCATGATATATGACATTCTTCTATGCACCATGATGTGTACTTATTACATGCACATTACATGATGATGATGGTGGGTATTTGATGATGATGATGATAGTACATACCCTATGACTTTGATGTATAACTTATGAGTATGTTCAGCAATAGCAAAGCAAAGATACTTCAGTGATTGTGGATGACAATGAACGGTGTGCACTAGCAGATTCAGAGATTGGTATGTGACAGATCTACAGGTTGTGCAGTGTGGTACAGAGTGTGTCAGCATCAGTGATAAGGCTGACTTGGCAGTAAACAGTGAATAGAGGTTATCAGCAGCTTTTATGGTTGATGTGACAGCGATAACATGGGTAGAAAAATGATTTGTTAGTGACTAGAGTGTAGAGGATATCTGCAGTAGATTCAGAGATTGGATTGGCACAGGTTGACTTATGAGTAATTGGTTTGACTCAGATTGGCTGAGTTGTATGAGCAGTTGGTTTGATTTAAGTGGATAGAGTTTGGTGTGCAGACTCAGATTGACTTGGTTGGATGATTGATTGGTACAGCGAAATTGGACAGGTTACTGGTTTATTTCTAGTGCAGTGATGAGCAAGTGATGATTCTATGAATAATGATCAGATGATGAGCAATGTGATACAGCAGACGGTTATCAGTTGATGAGCAGTGATGTAGCAGACAGTGATCAGTGGTTAGTACTGGCAGTATATGTGCAGTGTGGTACAGATTCTGCGGTGTGGTACAGATTGTGCAGTATAGCACAAGTGTTGAATAACAGGTCCGCAAGATCAGTGCGGTTGTGGTTCAGCTATTTCTATCTTCTTATCAGCGTGGAAGGACGGGGCAAGGAAAGGAGGTCGTAGCCTCCTTCCGGTAGAAGCCGGAAAGATAGGGAGTGGCAGCTTCCTTCAGGTCATAGCCTGTAAATCAGGGGGTCGTTGCCTCCTTCCATTTGAAGCTGGAAAATTGAAGTCTTTGTAATAAGGGGGTTTTGCCTCCTTCCAGTTATTTCTGGAAAACTATTATAAAAAGGCTTCCGTGGTTTTTCCCCCAGGACTTGGGTTTCCACATAAAAATTTTGTGTACTATGGTGCTATGCTTGCTATGTGATGATGATGATATGATAACAATGTTGATGATCATATAATGATAATGTGATAATGCATAATATTGAATAAGTTGTTGATTATAAAAGTTGGAAAAAGTAATAAAGACTTCACACTGATTCACCCCCCCTCTCAGTGTCAACAGATGTCTGCAAGGTAAAAAGTGGTTTTATACCATAGTCCATGGATGAAAAGAGATCCTAGGGTTAAATAGCGGATGAGGTATGAGTGCAAAGCATGCAAGAGAGACCATATCCTACCCTATATGCGACAAAAATCAACTTTTGATTCATCCAGGACCTGTAGCAGCTATGAAAAACACATGGTATTAGTTTAGATAATAAAAAACGACTTTAAACTATACAAAGTTGGTAAAAAGATCAATTTTTTACTACAAATAGTTCAAAATCAAAACAAAACATACCATTTTGAGTTTTTAACCATATTTAGCAATTTTACCTCCTTACATTGATTGATCGTTGTGGACAATCTGGTGGACCATTTTCAAATCTGCAAGTTGCGGGTACTTCATCTCTACCTCCTCTTTAATTTCATGAATTCCAATTTTGAATTTGATGGTCAAATTATGGGTTTTTTTCCAGCCCTAAAGGCACCACAGTGTAACTGCGGGTGGCCTTCATTAGACCCGGGAATGCGATTTATAACCACATGTTTCCTGCAATGCAACCCACGAATGGTTTGTGTTGTGCACATAGCATAGTCACGATTACTGCACAGACTAGTTTTTTTCAAAAATTTAATAATGAAAATGATTTTTATCAAAATATAATGATTAAAATGCTTCTTCGGAAGGAAATCATGGTGTTGGAATGGCGGGAATGGGAAAACGAGGACATGGATCGTGATGCAATTGGATATCCCGTGACTTTGCAAGATTTGCAAAGATGTGGTTTATTGAAATTCTATTGCACATCAAACATGCATGCACAATTCTATCTACTGGAGACATTAGTAAGCTTGTGGGACCACAAACTTGGGCAATTTGACCTCCAAGGGGAAACTTTGGAGTTGACCGTAGAAGACATATATTTTATTATAGGATTATCTCACAAAGGAGAACCTATGAACTTGGAGGGTATCGACTGGGGCGGTGACCCTCTCAATGTTCAAGATTATATCAATACTTACTACTTTCCTGGGACTCAAAAATTGGGGACACAAATACCGATTTCATAGATCGCCATATTTCCACTGAAATTCTTGGTGACCATCGTTGTCAAAGTTGCAGGATCTTCTTCTATACACTTCGCAGTGAGTACACACACGCGCAGAGAAATAGAGTGTATGCAGGGAGAACTGTTTGATTGATGCTTGGGACTAGTTTTGATTATGAAGAAACAATTATCTGATTGCAGGAGGGGCAAAAGAATAATTTTGGATATGTGAGCATATTGGTTGCATTCTTCTTCGATAGGATTCATTCCCTCAGTACCGCGGTGAAACTACCACCATGCCCACCCCGTGAGCCTAGAATCACGCGGTGGGGTGACTTTTTCCTCCGACAGGGTGGTGGTGGTGGAATCTAAAGTGGATATGATGATGAATTCTACTCCTGGTGGAGTAGAGAGGTTCCTTCTCTTGAGTAGTTCCCTTATGTGAGCTTGAATTTCAGGGGCGATCCAGAGCTCAGCCTTCCTCCTAGAGGAGCATGGGGAGTGTAGCGACCCCCAAATTACCTCCGAGTAACTGTGAGAAAATGGTTAAGAATTTTTTTTTGTTCGATGTTACTATATATTTAGACCAGTTAATCATGTTAGTGTCATATGCAAAAATTACCACCTTGTAAAACCATTGCTAAAAATGTGTTGATTATATTGCGGAAGCTTGCTATGAGTCAAAACACATTAACATCAATCAATTGTATTCCTTCAGCTACTGATATTAATTACTTATTGACCTTAATCAATAGATTCAGCTTTTACTCTACTTTTACATATTAACCATTGGATAACCAAATTTTCTTTTTTTTTATTCAGCATGCTCATAGGAATGCAGTCAACCATTTAAAACATTGCATAAAAAGAGATCATCAAAATACACCCATGCACAAAATTATTACACATAAAGGAAGCATAAAACAATACCAATGTACGTGGTTCACCCCAACCTTGGGGTTACGTCCACCAAAAGTGTCTCATGTCTGCGACATTCATTTCATTAAAAAAAATTTACAATCTGCAACAGAAATGTTGCCATACTCTCCTTCTATTATTCTCATAGAAGTCTTCAGAGAGAGTAAATCATTCATCAATGCCTCTACGGATTTCTGGCTAAGAAATTCATTGAATCCAGATGGATCCATCATCAATTCCTTATATAACATAACAAGGAAAACACTATGTGTAATCAAGTGAAAAACTCAGGACTAGAGGCTTTCCTTTCTTATTCCCCATTTATTGACACACAACCACTAACAAATTGAGGGTGAGGGTTGTGCCTTCACTAGTTAATACATAAACTGAAACCTATCGATCGTATTGACGTACGAAGAGATTTAGTAGACTCAGATCTATATTCATATTCACACAGGCACATGGTTGTTTCACAATATATTGATCTGGAATTAAAAACCAATCAATCTGAGACATCCCTATCTATTTTACTATTAATCACTCAACCTCAAAAATACTTTCAGAAATGTCAAGCTATACCATAATGTTTCGATGAGATTCATATAATTGAATGCTCATAAATACTGAATGAAATGCATTTTAAGTAGTTGTCTTTACCGTATAGTTTTTGCGTTTTAATACCGTTCAGGTAATGGGTTTTCAGATTTCCATACATTTTAGAGTGTGTTTTGTAATGGCTGAAGGATGTACCAACATAAGTTCAGAACTTAGTATTTATGCTCCCATAGATCTGGCTTGAGACTCCAACTCAACCACCGATGTGGTAAATCCATACTAAATCAAACAAAAACCAATATAAATATAAATCACAACTATGGATAAATTTCCAGGTCGCACAGAAATGGAAAAATTTTAACGAGTCTAACATTCATATAAATCCATACTTAATCAAGATCACAGGCAAATCAAATAGCGAGTTCATGGACTAAAACGCCAGTGGCTAGATGCTTACCAGGTTCAAGGAACAACGTAGAAATAGTTCTTTATCAACAAACAAAGATCATTCTTTGTCACAAGGCAATGGCTCATTCCTCCTCTATATGCATGAATCATTCTCCTATCAAAATGCAGGGGTTTCCCTCCTCTAACCACAGAACTATGTGCTCAAGAAGTGCAGATATCAATGTGCTCAATCGTTAAGATCACTCTCTCAAAAAAAATGCATATCCTACCTAATAAATTACCAAAGGGTAAGCACATCCAGATTCGGATCAGAAATGTAGACAACAATCGAAAAGGCAGGCTCCTTCTCTCGGTTTTTTTTTTTTTTTTCCGAATGTGCTCCCTTCGTTGTGGCTTTCATACCGTATTAGTGTACACACACACAAGAGTATAGACTCTGTAGAAAATAATCGAAGGCACCCCCAAATGTCTCCCTCATGCACAAGTTGATCCCATGCAAGAAGACCAGTCAAAAATGCAGACAAAGGAAAAACCCAAGCATTGGTGCAATCCTAACTCAGTTAGATACCCTAATCCAGCAAAATGTTGGCTGCGAGAGGTAGCATGGGGAAACTAATAATACCAGCATAATTGCTATCAACAAACACAGGATGAAATTCTATAAAACTATAAAATGCGAGTCGTGCTTCCCATTTAAGGCAATTCAAAAAAACTGTAAGTAAAAGGCGGGCCGAGAAACCCTAGTTTTTTTTTTTCCTTTTACTCCCTCTTGGTTATAAGGATTATCAATAATTAAAGAAATAAGGATATCATCAAACCATATCCGAAACAGCTTACCAGAGCCGATCACTTAATAAACAATGATCGTCCAGTATTATCGTTTTCAGCAGAAAACTTTCTAGGAACAGTATGAGGAAGGTTTTACCGGTTTAGTTTTTTCATCAAATCATCTTGATAGCGATCCTCCCATTGCAGTTTCTCCCCATGGAAGCGCTTCACATGTTTCCCATCTTCATTGCAGTGATCTCCAATGGCAGTGGCCTTCCCCATGGCTGCCACGATGTTCCTCAACTCCCCAACTCCAGGCGATTCCCCCTTTTTCTGCCCCCCGAATGGTTATAATATACCTCTCTTCTTGCACGCAACAAAAGGGGAAAACAGCCGGTCTTGAAGGAGTGCAGGCTTCATGCCTCAATCGTTGGTAACGTTCGTAGCATCAGCCTTCCCCAAGGAAGTTGTTCAGCGCAGAACCAGGGAGGTCGTAGACCTAAAATTTGTAGAGAATTTGCAACGCTACCCCTCCTGCCAAAATAAATTCTGGCATGTGAAAATCCCAGCATGAGAGGCAACTCGTGCCTTTCTCTTCCCCTCTGCTCCACGCACCCTCTCTCTTTTATCCCTAATTCACGTCCAAAATCCAAAGCATAATTCACGCCTTCCTTAATCAATGCTCACGTTCTGAACTGTAACGCCCCATAATTACTGGCCGTTACTTAGGGCAGTTAAAATTTATGGGTCAACATCTCTCAATGGAAATAAAAACCCGGCAATTGTTCTGAAAATAGAGGCTATGACGAATTTACTAATTTGCTGCTCAATTAGTAAGGGTGTTCTCCTTCTATGTGTTAATATATATATATATATATTAGATATGATGGCTTCCTTTACATAAGGTTCCAATATGAAATTCCTTTCATATATACATGTTGCATATTTTACTATTATATGCATCATCATTTTTATATACTACATATATATATATATACTATTTACTTCATGGCACCTTTACTTATATAATGTTCCCATTCATATAAACATATACATGTTCTACCATTACATACACCATGATTTTATATATCAGATATGTATACATATAAATACTTCATGGCACATTTTCCATATAAGGCTCCCACCTGTAGTTCTTTTCCCTATGTACATATCCAAATTCTACTATTATATACATCCTCTTTTCATATACCACATATATAATTAACTCCACATATTCGGTAGGTAAGTTCCTATGGTTAGGTGGCATTTAGCAATCAAGGCATGGTGAAAGTGCTATATATATATATAAGGAGACCAAGACGTATAGTCTAATTGACCACTGGCTTCTGGGGTTGTTCTTCCCCTTGCATTAGCCCCTATTCTTTATTTTTACCCCTCAACTCTACTGAGTACGACTCCTTCTATCCTGCCATAATCATATTAGGGTTACATACCAAGTTGCGGTGTCTCAGTTGGGATAAATTTTTGGTGAAACATGTATCCACGCAGGCGCAGATAATAGCTCTAAAATCCCAGAACGTAGGTTGGCTTACTTCGACCTAGGATGACGATTTTAAAAAAACCTTATGTTATTGAAAGAAGGCATTCACTCTTCTTCCCTCAGACCCATTTATTGTTTTTACCTTCCTTAGTGGGTTCAGTCACCTATTGTTTATGTTGTGTCCCGGTGTCGCATCACCAAACATACAAGGTTCTGCTAGTGGGGCCTTGGCCTTGAGCTCCTCACCAGAGAACAAATACAATAAAATATTTAAAAATTTTACAACACTTAGGGCATACAAGAGGGGCATTACAGGGAGAGATGGGTATGACTTTTTACTTTTTAATTATTTAATTTTTATGAATTTTTTGTTCATAAATTTATGTATACATAAGTACTTGTGTTTGACATACTTTATGTTGATATGTAGATATAGGACCAGTCCAGCCTAACAGACATCCCAGGACTTTTGTTCAACCCATGGATATTGGAGGGGATGATGTGATGCTTCATGTAATAGAGGGGAAGTTGGCCATGATTACCTAGGATGTCCCCACTCTTAGGATGGAGAGGATCCCCATGGAGATGCAAGAGCTTGTAATTGGAATTCCTCTGTCTTGGTTACAGCTTCTTAGAATGGTAACTAGAGCCATTCTTTGTTACCAAGAGGCTGTCGAGGAAACTGCAACCGACGAGGCTGAGGATCAACCCTTGATCTTGGCATTTTATAGATTACAATATTTTTATTTTTATTTTGATGTAATTATGACAGGATCTTTGGATCAAACTCAATGTATCTATGAACATAGTTTTACACACACACACACACACACACATATATATACCTGGTTATGTACATGTGTTTCAAATGCATCTGTATATTTTCATTTTACAATGTATGTGTTAAGTGTCAATCGAGTATATAATTTGCAAATGCATCACTAATTATGTTATGGTTTCTTGAAATATGATTGTATGAAATGTATTCAAAATTCCTCTCAAGTAACCTGACTCTTAAAAACTGACGTAGTAAGGTAGGGTGTCTCACATGATAATCACCATTAAGCTGGGAAACCACTAACTGAGAGTAAAGCCTGACCTATAGGCCGGTAATAACATGCAATGTAGCATCCCAAAGAAGCTCAATGACCGCAATTTATTCAGCCATATTATTACTTGTAGGACCTAGAAAGGCACCACCAGAGGCAACTGGTTGTCTTGAGGGTGTGAAAATGACCCATGCAGCTGAAGCGAGATTGCAAGTGTGATGGTTGGCGCCATCAGGGAACCCTATGAAGCACTCAAATGGCATATGAAACAACGAGCATACTATGTAAGAAACACTAACTAGTAATGACCTATTGTACCTAAACATACAATAATAATACAAGAAAAAATATTGTTCCTAAGCATACTAATTCTTCAGGTAGAGCCCATTTCTAGGCTTCGACAACATGTTACCATCATAATCAATTAAATCTTTAGATCCCTTCTTTAAAACTTTCGACAGGATGTACATACCTAATCACATGGACTTAAACTTTCCTTCCCCCAGGGGTTTCTTGTCCCGATCCCAAAGCAAAAAAATTTCTCCCTCAGAGAAAAATCTAATTTTAATGGCTTTATCGTACTGGTTTTTTACCTAGTTCTTATGAGACTCATTTGTAGTAAGTGCATCTCTGTGTTGTTCATCTAGATTCTCTAAGCGAAGAAAATTTTCTTTAATATCGGTAGTGTCAAGAAGCACATGAATGCCAATTTTTAGAGATGGTATCTCACACTCAATCGGTGTGACTGCTTCCACCCCGTGAACAAGTTGGAAAGGTGAGAAACCTAAGGCAGTTTTGACATTAGTCCAATGTGCCCAAAGTGAAGGATACAACATGATATGCCAATTTGACCTGCTCACGTTGATTGTGTGCTTAAGAATGGTTTTCAAGGTCTTATTTACCGCCTCTATTTGTCCATTCTCCTAAGGGTGAAAGGAATATGAATGATCTTGCCTAAACCCTAGTATGGTGGTTAATTCAGTGATCATGTTGCTCTAAAAATGACTTCATTGCTCAGTGACAATATTATTTGGGATGCCGAACCTAGCAATGATTTGGTTGAAGACGAAATATGCTATTGTTTCTCCAAAGACCTTAAAGGTTGTTGGAGTCATTATCCAACCCACACACCTATTTGGTCAATTTTTGGCCTAATTAACCATTATCCTAAGTCTATTGACTTGAATTGGCATCAACATCAGCACACCATGACATCATCAGCAGCACACCCACACCCTCCTTCAATCAGGGAGGCCAACTAAGCCTTCTCCTTCAATCAGGGAGGCTAACTAGGATTCCTCCTTCAATCAAGGAGTAAATATGGGGTGATATAAGTGTCATAAGTGCACTAATTAGTTCACTAAATGTTGTTTCACCTAAAGATTAGTTAAGCTAAGTTGTAAAGGTGCCTCCCTCATGTCATTGTCTATTTTGGGTTGATTTGGGTGAACTGGAGTGAGTTGATGTGCCTCCAACAAATTCTGGTGACTAGTATCAATTCAGTTCACTTCATCAGAGCTGACTGGAGTTAGTGATGCATTCCCACCTACTGATTGACATGTAGTTGAGTTACATTTAGTTAGACTCAGTCATTTACTGCACTTCGATTCAGTTAGGACTCAGTTAGAGTCAATCATGGCTAGAGTAGTGGTTAACTGGTGTGTTCAGTGTGGCTAATGGACAATTAAGCTACACCCATCCATGCAATTCGAATGACCTCTAGTGAATTTGAATTGTCTTGCATTCATGCAAGTTTGCATGACATTGTATCATTGACTTTATTCTATTATTGATAATATACAACTGCAACCTCATATTGCAGTATTGTTATGTCATTTCATGCCTAAATTGTATTGAATCTTTTGTAAGTTTGTGCTTAGTCTCAAGATTGTTGTGATTGAATTTAATATGGTATCAGAGCCATGACGGGACGAAGCTCTTCTTCGAAAACATGATATTTTACAGATCTAGCATGCAAATTTGAGCAAAAAGCTCAAAAATTCTACCAGTGCACCAGAAGCCGAAGGTTTACGACATAATTCCTCAGCAAAGGAATTGTTGATCAAGCTTGCTTGATCAATTAAGCTCAGTGTGATGAAAATATGAAATGTGCAAGCTATTCGACCTTACGGTTCCCTTTTTGTGTTGATTGCAGTTTTTCATAGGTCCTTCACTGCATTCTCTACCTCAACTTCATGGTTTCTTCTTAGAATCCTCTTACTCCTTTCAACTACCACCAATGGAAGGAGGACATGGAGATTCAACTCCATTCAAAAGGATTCTACTGAGTCACAATGAACATAAAAGCAGAGCCAAAAAATGTTGTTGAGAAGGAAAAGTACTAGAATAAGCTGGATGAAGCTTATGGTTTCTTGTGTCTGTCTATTTCCAGAGATATTCTATTCCACATCACGGGATTGAAAACTTCGAAGGAGATTTGGGAAAATATTGCTTCCTTGTTTGATAAGCAAGATGATCTATGGATCTATCAGCTAGAGAATGAGTTTATTTCCATGAATCCAAGAAACTGCAAAACTATGAATGATTTCTTCACAAAATTCAAACACTTGGTGCTCTAGTTAAAGAAGTGCAAGGTTGAGAAGGATGATGATCATCTCATCCTAGCTCTCCTCTCAAAAATCGGTTTGTATTATTCATTATTTATTTCCACATTCCATACTAGGAAGCTAACAATCCCAAATTGGAAAATGTCATCTCTCAATGACTTCATTGAGTCCCACACAAATGACCATGACAAGATTTTGCAAATGGGGATCATCAGATCCTCAAAATACCAAGCATTGTGTTACCACCCTGTAATTTTCCTTTGGTTGCTGCGGGAAGTCACAGGGGTAACCATTTCCACCAACCTTTAGACTTCCTTCTAGCCAAGGCAGCCAGAGAGGGATCTCTCTTTATCACAGTAACATTCACATACACATTCAACAATAACAAGCACACAGAAGACTAGATTTCTGCTAGTAACAGGGTAGTTACAAAATAAAATGGGTTGAACAAACCAACAAGATCAAAACCATTGGGCGATGGAGTCAAAAGTTTGAAACAATTAAGGACATTACAGCAGAAAATAAATGGTGTTTTATCCCCTATACTATTACGCAAATTAAGTGTAGCATTCAGAGAAATCATTTTTGACCGGTGGTGAGAAGAAACGAGTGAAAATGCCAACATGACAAGGGGCACCTATCGATGGATGAATCCCTTGCAACACCTTTAGCAGAAGAACGTATTGAGGGAAATAGCAGAGGTGGAGCATCTAATAGAGGATGAATTCCAAATCCACCATAACAAACACAGAACTAATACTTGATCTGACAAAAAGAGCACTTAACAAAGAGCTAATTCTTTTCATACTACTAGAAATCTTTTTTGCAGGAAATACACATATGAAAACGAATTAAACGGAAAGCACACACTAAACAAGAACAACGTGATGAATATCATATCAGAAAAATAAATGTATTCATTAAAGCTCCCAAAAACTGTTACAGAGATACAAAACCGGCACTCAGGCCTCAAAAATGAGCATTAGTCCAACTTCTATCCTCCTCTAAGGAGGTTCTATTTATAATGTTGTTTGCCCCCCGAGATGTGTATGGAAACAGGGCATCAAAATTGGTTACAGAAGATGGGGAATAATCCCAATCCATCATGTTGAATCCCAACAGACTCTGACATGGCATATTTTCTATTATTTGCATACAAAATAAGAAATGAGGAATAACGAGCGTGCTGGTTCTAAATGGAAATGTGGCATCTGGGCTCCGGCGTGCTTAACTGAAAGTGATGGTTTAGAGCACCCCAATGGTATGATGTTGACTCAAATTTGGATTTTTCTTAAACAATGGAGGTGAAGCAGCATTCCATCATTGAAAACACTTGTTCTCACACAACTTCCTTCTAATCTTCATCATTTCACCTCTCTTAGGGGACGGATTGCTGAAAAGTAGGTTTCATATCCCCACCTGTATATCTCAAATGATGACATCTGTGTGAAAACTGAGAGAGGTTTTTGTAACTGACCATGTTACTGAAAAAACCCATGTTCCCATTTGTCCATATTCCTCTCCAGCTATTCAGGATCTTCTCTTTAATTTGATGACTCAATCGGATTTGCATAATTCTAGAAAATAGCCCCCCTGAATATGGCTTCGATTCTCCCAAACCATAGAAACTGTGTAAAAACTGAGAGATTTTATTGTGGATGAGCATGTTCTGGAAAAAAAAACCTCTCTCAGTTTCTCAAAATTCCTCTTGGTTTGGCGGAAACAAGTCGCGGAATATAGTGACATTTCACAGAAAAACGTGTTTTGTTGCACAGTTCATAAAATTTCGTTGAGATTTCCAAGCTTAAACCTCCTACACTTTTCCAATGCGAGATCACTATGGAATGTTGATCGGGATCATCTAGGTCTTCCTATCGCAAGGCTCGTACCATATTTCACTGAGCCTTCACAACTTAAACTTCATGCACCTTACCACTGTAAGATCAG
Source organism: Pseudotsuga menziesii (assembly GCA_001517045.1). Classification (NCBI taxonomy): domain Eukaryota; kingdom Viridiplantae; phylum Streptophyta; class Pinopsida; order Pinales; family Pinaceae; genus Pseudotsuga; species Pseudotsuga menziesii. Next base: position 374,614 of record LPNX011101983.1, on the reverse strand, counting down.
TGTGGACCGTTGACCAGGATTGGATGAGATCTGAGCTGTTGATTTCATGAGAGGTCTTCACTCCATTTTACAATGGTTTCAAAATGTTATCTTTCTTGCTCTTTGATCGGTGAACTAGTTTCTGGAGCATCAGATGAAAAATGAATTGATCTTCACCATTGATCTTCCATTCTGTTTGCAAGGCGCTTAAGTCATATCCCACATGCACAGGGTGAAATGTATTTTCATTATTTATATACCCTGGGAGTTATATAATATATCAAGGAACAAATGAAGTAAATATTATTTGCTAGGATTTTGGCACTAAGATGCTTGATGGAGTGCTGACTTGTGTTGTTGTTGATGTGGCAGGTCTGTTGATGTGGTAGGTATGTGGCTCTATGCGGCATTATTTTTATACATATCTCATGGGTTTAATAAAAACAATAATAAACTTTGGTGAAAAAACATGAAAATTCGACTATAAATCCGAATTTAAATATAAAACCAATGTTTATATCTCATTTTAAAATTGGGTAAAAATTCTTTAAATTCACCGGGATGTCTTTATTTTTCCCAAATGACCAATGAGATCATTTTTCTCTTGTAAACCTGCCAAATGAGAAAACCAGCTCCTGTAAAAAATAAAATTTAGCACAAGTGCTAACATCGACTCCAACTTGGGGATGTTATCCTCCCTATGAGGTAGCAAAGAACTCCGTAGTCTAGATGCTTTATCCATTGGGTTGCTTCCAATCTTTTTTTGCAATCCTCAACCTGCTCAATCACACTACAACCAACTGTACTTTGCAAATATGAACTTGAAATTAAACTGAAGCTAAACTTTTACTGAAAATTGAAGCTACTGGAAAGGAAATGCTCACCATGTCGAGCTTATTTACACACTCCCACCCTACCTACTGAACAACAATGCTCAATCAAGTAATTTCATACTTCCAATGAAGCCAGTCAAGCAAATGATCCAATGATTGAGCTCCTTCATCATGCTTGTAGAGATGAAGAACTTAATGGCAACACATTATGAGAGATTTGATCCGTGACTGTAAAGAAATAACCAACCATTACCACCACAAATTTTCTCCATGTATTTTTCCACTAGGTCATGAAAACCTGCAAAATTTTCTATTATTTGTTTTCCATGACCAGGCTGCTCCATATAATCAGCCACTGGATCGTACAATCCATGGCAGTATCCAAAAAATTATGTCATTTTCTTATCATAAGAAGGATGCTCGAACTATACATTCCCTTGCACATTGTCAAACTGATCTTGAAAATAATCATGCAAGGATTTTTCATGGAAATTCTCAAATGAGATACCCACCTCTTCATTTGAAAATTCTGAATCAAAAACTTCAATTTCTTTATATGTTTCAGCAGAAATATCAGTCTTGTCTCCAATAGAAGCATGCAAGCAAATCTGTTCTCAACAAAAAAACTTCTGAATTTGAAAAACATAAATAACTATCCCATTTGGAGTCCTCCTCATACTCGTCATATATAGGCAAGCTGAAGTTTTCTTTAAAAATATTACTAACAAAATTTTCAGCATGCTAATTGCATTCTTCATAAAGCAAATTAGCAAGACTCTCTTCCTGTTCATCACCTTCTTGCTCATCATATACAGGTGGACTAATATTTTCTTCAAAACCACCATTAACAGAATTTGAAACAGGATGATAACATTCTTCATAAAACACATCTTGTCTTTGAATAAATTGATACTACAAAAGGATGTTTTCTGATTTCACAGGGGCATCCTCCTCTTGAAATAGGATTTCAGAAGCTGAATGACATGAGGGACAATCTGAGTGATATTCCCCATTTCCTTCTTGGTCACATTGGGGTTGACAAGAATGCTGCAAATTATCATCGGTTTAAAAATAGGAAATATAGTTGGTTGACTTAGAGTTTTGTCTTGCGACCATTTCAGTCAAGGGAAACATCACCAACTGCTGGGAATATTCTTGAATATTGTGGCAACTGGTTTTTCTTTCTTTCTAAAATGAATATTCTTGTAAAATTTCTAAAATCTCTTCATCTAATATCTCTTCCCCACCATATATATCTTTCAAACTTTCAAGGAAACCTTTATCATGCGTGCAACAATTTGGAACTAGAAGCAAGGAAGGGTATTGATCTTTAAAATGCTCATGGAATACTGAATGAAAGTCTTTAAGGGAATATAAAATTTCAGCTAGTAATCCCTCATACCATGACCTTTCATTTCCTTCTAAACTAACCATGAACATTTTCATTAAATATTCCTCATGCAATTCAACTCCTAACTTGTATATATGCTTATGAAATTTAACCAAATGAAGGGCATCATCATCACCCTTTTGATCTTTGAATCTTGGAAGGGATGCTTGCCAATATATACGAGGTATTCAATTTGGAAAACTAGGAATGTGTGCGTGATTCATAGGAACATACCTTATAGCTATAGGTCCCATCTTGATAATGAAGAAACTTAACCAGATCTTCAAGCTTTGCAATCCTTTGACAGTTGAACTATCATAGAAACTCTAAACATATTTGTAGCTTTTGGGTGTTTAGTTTTCCTAGTGGAGTCACCTTCAAATCCCTTGAGTGTAGTCTCCAGAGCATATACAACCAAATATGTTTCTAGAACCGGCTCCTCAACCAGGTCATATAACTGAGCAATGTCGTTTTACCCAGGGATGATTTCCACATTGTAATATCCCAATCTGATATTTTCCTATTTATGTGTATACTGTAGATGGCTAATAGACTTACTCCTTAATCAAATAGGAAAGAAAACCCTGAACTTTGCATGCATCTAGGGCACATATTTGCATGAGATGCTATAAAATAGGAGAAATCAATGCATGTACATACCAGTATATAGATCAGTTGATGGTGAAGAGACTAGTCCCAACATGCAAGGATTCTTCCAGAGGAATAAGGAGATACACCAAATTGTCCTCCATAGGTGAATGCACCCTCCTCTCAAACTATATAAGCTCCAGAATAATAAATAAGCTGCTGCTGGAAACCCGAATGATGTGCACTAGGGTTATAATACCCCTCTAATGATGATGGAAGCAGCATGCACAAGTTCTGAACCCTGTAGGTAGGAAAACAAATTGCTTTGTCTCTAATCACGGTGACATGTTGTGACGGTGAAACCCTCTGGCTGGATGAATAATCAACCTCCCGGAACAACTGCTAAATGTAACCTAATGATGAACTAGTGCTGAACCTAGATGATCCAACCTGATGATGAACTAGGGAAGATAGATTTCGCCACCGAAATACACCAATTAACTGAGCATGCGCTCAACCCCAACTTAGCTCTCCGAGCTCTCGAATTTGACTCCAAAAATAAATTATCACATAAGTGACTTCTCCATTCACTTTATCTTTCTTTTATAACTCTCAACTACGAAAAACCTAACTTTTGACCTAATTAGGTCACTCTATCTTCTAATTTGTAGTTGACTTGCATGCATGCGCATGGAGACTTAATCGGGTGCATGCAGCATTAAATAATGTCTGGATGTCATGCATGCAGGTGGCCTTTGGCTCTAGTGGCCCTCTTTAACCCAATGGTGATATAATATTGATGCCCTAGATATTCTGTATATGGCATCAGTCTTCGGCTGATTCTTTCACTGTCAGTACCCACTCGAACCTATAGGAATCACATAGGTTAGCAGGTTGGTCCTCAATGCCTAAGAAAAAGAGGACATTACAGTCCCCCCGCTCGAATTTGCTTGTCCTCAAGCAACTGTAAAGCTGGGTGCTGTAATACCTATTATTCCTCCCAAGTAGCCTTCTCTATAGGCAGATCTTTCCACTAAACCAGGTAATCTCTGATGATTCTATTCCTCAGTTTCCACTCTCATACCTCTAGTATGCACTCCAAAATTAGAACCAATTGCCCCTCGTCATCAAGGGGAGGTAGCTCAAAATATGTAACAATCTGTTGACCAACCACCTTCTTGAGATTGGAGACATGAAATATGTTGTGAATATTGCTCTCTGGGGGTATTTCTAGCTCATATGCTACCTCTCTGACCTTCCGAATTATCTTGTATGGACCATAGAAATGAGGTTGGAGTTTTTCTTCTCCTTTCTTTTTAAGAGATGACTATTGGTAAGGCTGGAGGCATAAATAAACAAATTCTCCCACCTCAAAACCGTGCTCAACTCTGTGCCTATCTGCATATATCTTCTGTTGATTCTGAGCATCCTGTATGTTCTCCCCAAGTATCTTGAGGATATCTTGACCCTCCTGAATCCACTCCTTGGCCTTGGGAGCCCTGGTATCGCCAGATATTCGGTCTGCAAAAGTGGAAGCATCATACCCATATAGGGCTTGGAAAGGGGTCATCCTACTGGTCATATGGTAGGTGGTGTTGTAACAATGTTCACCCAAGTGTAACCATTTGATCCATGTCCTCTGCTGACCTGATATGTAATTTCTCAAGTATCCCTCAATACATTTATTAACAATCTTTGTCTTCCCATCACTCTGCGGATGATAACTTGTGCTCATGGCTAACTCGGTCCCCACTAACCAGAAAAGCTCTTGCCAAAAGGCTCCTGTGAATTTGTTGTCCCTGTCACTGACAATGGTCTTGGGTAACCCATGGAGTCTAAATACCTCTCTGAAAAATAGTTCTGTTACCTATGCTGCTGAATAATCTGATGATATGGAAAAGAAGTGAGAAAAATTAGTCAATCTGTCCACTACTACATACAAGCAGTCTCTACCTTGGACCTTGGGCAGCCCAGTAATGAAGTCCATCGAAATGCTCTCCCATTTATGCTCAGGAATAGGTAAGGGTTGTAGTAAACCAGTCAGGTGGATGTGCTCTATTTTGTTTTGTTGGCACAAGCTGCACTCCCTCACATGTTGTATCACATCTTTCTTGAGGCCCTTCCATGAGAACCTTTCTCTAATCTATTTGTATGTCTTGAGAAACCCTCGATGCCTAGCTAATGGTGAATCATACGATGCCTGTAAGATTTTTTTTAAGGGGAGACTCTGGAACCAAGAAGATTTTGTTTTTTTAGTATATGATATCATAAATGACCCTGTACCGATCATCCTAAATCTATCCATCTAATAGCTCGCAAGCAAACTTATCTTTGGAGTACTCAACCAAAAGATGAGGCCTCCAATCTGATGAGATGCTCATAAGGGATAAAGTAGCTGGTCATCTAGAAAGTGCATCGGCCACTACATTGCTCTTCCCCTTTACGTACTCAATCTTGAAGTCATAAGCCTGAATTTTACTTACCCATTTTTGTTGTCTCTCGTTTAGCTCTTTCTGCTCTAGGAAGTATTTCAAGTTGTTGTGATCTATCTTAACCTTGAACTTGGCACCTACTAAGTATTGCCTGAACTTGGTTAGCACATGGAGGATAGCTAACATCTCTTTGTCATATATCAAATAGTAGCGCTCATAGTCTGTGAGCTTCCTGCTCTCAAATGCAATGGGGTGGTTGTTCTGCATCAAAACTTCCCTAATTCCCTCTCCTGAAGCATCAAATTCTAACACAAAGGATTGAGAAAAGTCTGGTAAAGCTAATACTGGGCATGAACTCATTACCTCCTTCATTTTCTTGAATGTTTGTTGTGCTGCCTCTGACCAACTAAATTCTCCCTTCTTGGTAATATTTGTGAGGGGTACGGTCATCTATGAGAATCTACTGACATACCTCCTGTAGTAGGTGCAAAGGCCCAAAAATCCCCTCAGTTCTGTCACATTTTTAGGTGTAGGCCAATCCAAAATTGCCCGAATATTCTCTAAGTGCACTTGGACCCCGTTGGCCCCTATCACATGTCCTAAGTACAACATCTCCTTCATGCCAAATTCACAGTTGGAAATTTTGGCATATAGTGACTGCTCCTCTAGAATACCAAGTACTTCATCAAGATGTCTCAAATGTTCTTCCCAAGTCCGACTATATATCAATATGTCGTCGAAGAAACCAGAATATATTTATGCAACTGTGTCTTGAAGATATGGTTCATGCATGATTGGAAAGTAGATGGTGCATTAGTGGGCCCAAATGGCATCACTAGAAACTCATAATGTTCGTAGTGGCAACAGAAAGCAGTCTTTGGAATATCCTGTTCCTTGACCCGAATCTAATGGTACCCTAAGCGGAGATCAATTTTGGAAAAGCACTTTTCCCCCTGTAGTTCATCCATTAACTCATCAATCCTAGGGATGGGATACCTATTATTTATGGTCTTCTTATTGAGTTCCGTGTAATCAATTCACATGCGTAAGGTTCCATTCTTTTTCTTCACTAGCACTACTAAAGATGCAAAGGGATTGGAGCTAGGTTTGATGTATCCTAGCTTGAGTAGTTCCTTAATTGTACTCTCGATCTCATCTTTATACCTCTTGGGATGTCTATAAGGAGTGGTGATAACTGCTTGGTTCCCCTCCTCTAACTCAATAATGTGCTCAAATCCCCTATCTGGTGGTCGACCTGCTGGAAGGTCTCTAAATACTACCTTGTGCTTTTGTAGTAAGGCCTCTATATCTGCTGGATGTTGTGTGGTCTCATCTGGTGGTTTCTTGAAGGTAATCATACACTCTGCAACCCACTCAATATCTCCCTACCAGAGTACCGCCTCCATCCTGTGTGATGTCACTACTATGGGAGGATAGGTATTCATCCCTCTCAATACCACCTTATGTCCTTCTACTCCTATAAACTCCATCTCCATGGTCTGGTAATTTGTGGAATACTTCCTTATGGAATACAACCACTGAACTCCTAGTACCACATTCATGTCAAGTACATATACCACATAGAATGTATCTATCACTGTATAATTCCCAAGCATTACCTTTAATTTAGGAATCCTCTGACTACACTCCATGGTGTGACATGCTGCTGCTACCAAAAACCCATCAAAGCTCTCAGTCTGAATGTCTCTCTTTTTAACCCATGTAGCATCAATGAAGTTATGGGATGCCCCACCATCTATCAATACTCCCACTCTGTGGCCCTTTATGGTATCTCTGATCCAAAGAGTGTGGAATCTAGGAACCCCTGTCATGGTAGCAATGGTACCTCCTAAGGCCTATCCCTCAGCAACTATCTCTGTTGTCTCTCCCTGCTCCTGATCCTGGTAATCCTAATCCTCCTCACTATCGGAATAAGCCTCTATGTAGTAGGCCTTTCCTTTTCCTGAACATCTGTGACCTGGTATCCATGGTTCCTGGCAAGTGAAACATAACTTTTTTCTTCTAAGGTCCTGTCGGGTGTCATTGTCCATCCATTCTTTCTTGGGCCATGGTTTCCTTTCTTTATATTTAATAGGAACATTGGTCCTGGGAGGAAACCTATTTTTGAGCACTGCATCCTTCAAGTCTCTAGTCCGTCTGATGGCATCTGCTAGGGTGGTGGGCCTATAAGACTTGACCCATCCCCATAAGGGTTCAGTGAGAGCCTCAATGAACAACATAATCAAACTACTCTTTGATATATTTGTGACCATGATTGCTATCCTATGAAACTAAAAAATAAAAGCATCTACACTCCCTGTTTGCTTGAGCTATACCATCTCCCTAAAGTGTACCTCTGGATCCTTCCGATCAAACTGCTCGATGAGCCTCTGTGTAAAATATGTGTATGAGGTGATGGTGTTGTGACCCAGTGTCACTAACCCGTGGTACCACCACTCATGTGCTTCTTTATCCAAATGCAAAGTAGCCAATTTAATGGCATCTATCTCAATCATGGGGTTGAGCTGGAAGTATGTATCCAACTCCTGCACCCAATTCCTAGCTGGGCCACCCCAGGTGCCCTCAAAGGTAGGGATAGTCAGTTTCCCTATGGTGCACTGTAACTCATAGTTCTGGGTGAATGGTATATTATAAGATTTGGGTTTCTTCTTACTTTTAAAGTGGTAGAAGTCAGTGAAGGTCATGGCTGAATGGAATTCCTCTCCTAAATCCGTATATTCTCTCAGATAGGCACTCATGGGTTCTTCTGGTTCTGCTTGTGCTAGAGGCACTGTAGCTGGACTATATAAGAATTAAGGCATGGTAGGTCAAAAAGGCTTGTATTTATGGGGATGGCTCTGCATGTTGGTATGTAAGTGCTCCCTACTACTACTGGTGGATACCCTATCAGTGTTGGGAAATAAGGGACTGTGTGGGGTGGGCCCATTCTTCTCAGTCATTTTCTTGAAGGTGCTCATCATATCTTTTTTCGCAATGGTGATTTATTTTATGGCTGATATGAGACTATTGAAATCTATTTTATCATCATCGGCCATTGTTTCTTTGCCTTTTTCAAACTAATACTCTTTGTTCCCCAAATCTATGTCCTCTAACTCCTCTTTTCTATCTCTATACCTCTGTCTCCTATTAGTAATGTTGTATGGATCTCCTGGATTCATTTATAATTTTTACATGCCCACAGCTGGCAAGGAAAATATCTCTGATACCACTGTAATATCCCAAACTGATATTTTCCTATTTATGTGTATACTATAGATGGCTAATAGACTTACTCCTTAATCAAATAGGAAAGCAAAACCCGAACTTTGCATGCATGCAGTCACATGCAAATATGTGCCCTAGAAAAGTACTGAGATGCTATAAAATAGGAGAAATCAATGCATGTACATACCAGGTATATAGATCAACTGATGCTGAAGAGACTGGTCCCAGCATGCAAGGATTCTGCCAGAGGAATAAGGAGATACACCAAATCGTCCTCCATAGGTGAAGGCACCCTCCTCTCAAACTATATAAGCTCCATAACAATAAATAAGCTACTGCTGGAAGCCCAGATGATGTGCACTAGGGTTATAATACCCCTATGATGATGATGGAAGCAGCATGCGGAAGTTATGAACCCTATAGGTAGGAAAACGAATTGCTTTGTCTCTAATCACGGTGACACGGTGTGACGGTGAAACCCTCTGGCTGGATGAATAATCAACCTCCCAAAATAACTGCTAAATGTAACCAGATGATGAACTAGTGCTGAACCTAGATGATCCAACCTGATGATGAACTAGGGTAGATATATTTCGCTACCAAAATACACCAGTTAGCTGAGCATGCGCTCAACCCCAACTTAGCTCGTCGAGCTCTCCAATTCAACTCCACAAATCAATTATCACATAAGTGACTTCTCCATTCACTTTATCTTTCTTTTATAACTCTCAACTGCGAAAACCCTAACTTTTGACCTAATTAGGTCACTTTATCTTCTAATTTGCAGTTGACTTGCATGCATGCGCATGGAGACTTAATTGGGTGCATGCATCATTAAATAATGCTTGGATGTCATGCATGCAGGTGACCTTTGGATCTAGTGGCCCTCTTCGACCCAATGTTAATATAATATTGATGCCCTAGATCTTCTATATATGGCATCAGTCTTCGGCTGATTCCTTGACTGTCAGTACCCGCTCGAACCTATAAGAATCACATAGGTTAGTGGGTTGGTCCTCAATGCCTAAGTAGAAGAGGATATTTCACTCATTCGATCCCCAGCAATGGCACTAAGATGTTAGCATCTTGTAATTTTCCTATGGTTGTTGCAGGAAGTCACAAGGGTAACCATTTCAACCAACCTTTAGACTGCCTTATAGCCAAGGCAATACGAGAGGGCTCTCTCTTTGTCACGATAACATTCACATACACATTCAACAATAACAAGCACGCAGAAGACTATATTTTTTCTAGTAACAGGGTAGTTACTGTTAGTGCCAGAAATTGTTCTCATACTGCTACAAGAACAAGCCAACACAATCTCAAATAAAAATAAAATAAAATTGGTTTTAAAGGTTTTGGTTCTTAGTTTTGGTTGAAAACTTCGTCAATAAAGGAGGAAATAAACAACAACAAGCTAATATAGAACTAAATCATGCAATTTGGATAAACTGGGGATCAAACACATTCCAATAAACCCTAAACATTACACATGAAACACTAACTTCATCCACAGGCTATAAGCATTTACATGAATAAATATTTAAACACAAAATGAAATTGTAGATTGAGCAATCAACCAGATTAGAAATGAAAAAGCATGAAATGTAAAAGGCTTATCAGTTTATATTTAATCAATAACAGTCATCCACTTACATAAGAGTTATAAGTGCTAGCTTGAGAAATCAAAGCTCCAAAAGTCTCTCCTTGAGTGAAAAATCCCACCCCAAAACTGTATGTTTGTCTTCCTTTTATCATTACAAAAGTAAACTAGTTCCATAACTACCTTCTAGGTCGAAATTTGAAATAGTTACATCAATTAGTTACATGATAACTCAAAATCTTTAAAGACAATTAACCCAAAAATAGCAAATCGGATTTGGGGAAATTTGGAGAATTTCTGAAAATTTGGGTCTCAAAGACACCTTCATATCTCTCAATCCGGGACACCTGTGAAAAAACTGAGAGATTTTTTTTAAATCAATATGTTATGAACGAAAACCTCTCTTGTTTTTTCAAAATTCCTCTTCAATTGATCGAAATACATGCTACAAATTTGTGACTAAAACAGGAAATTATTAAATAATTCAAACCCTGAAAATAGGCCACAAAGATGAATTTGAATATCTCAAATTATAATAGCTGTTGCAAAACTGAGAGAGGTTTTTGTGAATGATTCTGTTGTGGACAAAAACCTCTTTTTTTTTCCTGGATTCATTTCCATTTCCTTGTAATCGGCTCCCAATGACAATGACAAAAACATGAAAAACAGGGCTGCTACAGGAATCTCCTCATGAAAATATTTGACAAAGGACTCAAAAATGAGAGTTAGATTATAAATCAAAACTTGGAATAAAGTTTTATTATAAGTTTTTGAAAACTTAAATATGTACATATTAACTAATAAGCCCAAAATACAAACATTAAAACTAAAATAATGAATAATCCAACCATTAAAAGCATTAAATCCAACCAAAATTGTTGATTGTCCAAAATTCTTAAAATCAACATAAAATGTAAAATTATTTTAAACCAACGGTTGAAAATTAGGAAAAAGAGAATAGATAAACTAAGAACAATATCTAGTTATAACATATGGCTCTTACTGTAGGATGAAGTCCTCCTTGTGAGGCTTCAAGAACCTGTACACCTTGTGCCTTATTCATTGGGTGATGGAGTCATTTACCAAATCTATGCAAATTTCTCAAACTCTGAACACATACCTCTGAAATGACAAAATACTGCTACAAACCAACATACTGAAAATAATCTACATGCTCGTATAGAGAGCTTATTCTGCTATTTACTCCTACTTCTAATCGAAGAAAACAACCCAATCAAGTGTAATCATACTTCCAGTGAAGCCAAGAAACCATTTGACTGAGAATAATAAATCCATGCATGCTACTATTTGAGAAAACCCACAAAATATGTGATAAATGTAATAAAGAGTCTGTAGGCAGCTGATACTTATGACTGGAAATAGGAAGTATGCCAAAAGCTGGAGCATTAGAAACCTCTGAAAAATACAACTCCATCCAAGAAGCCATGGGATCATGAAATTTCCGATTTAAAACTTCAATGTCTTCATTATATTCATCATAAAGTGAAGCAGTCTCTTCCTCTCCATTACTGTTCTTTTTAAACTTTGGATCAAGAATGGAAACCAAGGGATTTTCAAACTGCTTCTCGACCTTTAAATAAAACCCTTGATAAAAAAGTTGAACAAATAAAATTCTGAAAGTGATCATAAGGCAAGAATGGAAATTTATTTCTTATATCAATAGTAAGAGGTTGAAGAGCAACAACTTCTTCTTCATAACATGATAATCTCATAGAAAGAACTAAGAAATTTCTACTATAATCCACTGAAAGTATATTATCATTGAAAAAGTCAGCAAACTGATATGAAGAATCAACACAAGCGTCATTTATATCCTTGTTCATATGAAAATCTGAAAATGATGAAGAAAATTGTCTTAAATCTAAATGATACCTACGTTATTCTTCCTGTTCATAAGCTTGTATATCTTCAACATGAGCCTGATCTCGAAGCATTTTGCAAGCTCATATGTTCTCCTCCACTCCTTTTGCATCCTCAAACAATTGTCTTAAAGATGATGATTTCCTTTCTAACAGAAAAAATACAAGATCTGAATGTTGAGCCATAACATAATATACCACAGTAAGTTTTTCCGAAGGTCTGATCTCTAGAGGCATACTGATATAAAAACTTTGAAACCTCCAATTAAATTTAGTAATTGGCTCATCATTCTCTCTTTTCAAAATATAAAATTCAGAAAGAAATTGATCATACGATTTATTCTTACCCCAATACTTCAAAAAGACATCATGTAACTCTTCCCACAATCCAATTGAATCAGCTTCTATATTTCGAAACCAAAACCCAGCATCTCCACTAAATGATTTCAAAAATAACATCATGACAACATCCTTATGCATGATTTCAAAATTATCAATGAAATTATGAAAATATTCTAAATGCTTCTCTGCTGTAATATGGTCTTTTCCAGTAAAATGGGGAATATATTCAACAAAGTAGGAAGGGTAAGGACATAAGCAAGATGGCATCCTAAGAGGTTTAAACATCTTATGTCTGAGTCTAGACTGAAAATCTATGAGTTGAAAATGAGGTTCAACAAGATGTTCACAAGTTTCAGCAGTGATGGTAGAATGTAATAGATTAGCTTTATTCTCTACAATATTACCAGAATAATCAGCTTCAAGAGATATGGGTATATGTATATCATGCTGCACATGTATTTCAAATGAAGGAATAGGATCAACATCAATAAAACAAGAAGAATGCATATTTTCTTCTTCCAAAGAGGGCTATGTACTTGAAAGTTTATGATCATCGGAATAGACAAAACAAAAAATAATTATTTTGACATGCAATGGGAAAGATAGGAAAGAACTGATGAATAAGAACAAAACCTCATGGAGTAAAGTAACAAACTGATACCCAGTCTTTCCATTTGACTTCTTCATTTTTCTGTCAACAAAATTCTCCTTGCAGTGGAATCTTTAATCGTGGAGTTGCTAGTGAAAAATTGTAGTCTAAAATAATTTCTGACTTTGTTCACCTCTCAAAATCAGATGAATAATGATATCCCAAGGAATATATACTTCAGATTCATCCCCGGTAACAGCGCCAAATATGTTAGTGCCAAAAATTGTTCTCGGACTACTAGAAGAACAAGCTAACACAATCTCAAATAAAAATAAAATAAAATTGGTTTTAAGGGTTTTGGTTTCTAGTTTTGGTTGAAAACTTCATCAATTAAGGAGGAAATAAACAACAACAAGATAATACAGAAATGAGTCATGCAATTTGGATAAACTGGGGATCAAACACATTCCAATAAACCATAAACATTACACATAAAACACTAACTTCATCCACAGGCTATAAGCATTTACATGAATAAACCTTTAAACATAAAATGAAATTGTACACTGAGCAATCAACCAGATCAGAAATGAAAAAGCATGATAGGTAAAAGGTCTTATCATTTTATATATAATCAATAATAGTCATCCACTTACATAAGAGTTATAAGTGATAGCTTGAGAAATCAAAGCTCCAAAAGCCTCTCCTTGAGTGAAAAATCCCACCCCAAAACTGTATGTTTTTCTTCCTTTTATCCTTACAAAAATAAAGTAGTTCCATAACTACCTTCTAGGTTGAAATTTGAAACAGTTACATCAATCAATTACATGATAACTCAAAATCTTTAAAGACAATTAACCCAAAAATAGCAAATCAGATTTGGGGAAATTTGGTGAATTTCTGAAAATTTGGGTCTCAAATACACCTTCATATCTATCGATTCAAGACATCTGTGAAAAACCTAAGAGAGGTTTTTTTAAATAAGTATTTTGTGAACAAAAACCTCTTTTGGTTTTTCAAAATTCCTCTTCAATTGATCATAATATGAGATACAAATTTGTGACTAAAACATGAAATTATTAAATAATTCAAACCCAGAAAATAGGCCACAAAGATGAATTCGAATCTCTCAAATGATAACAACTGTTGTAAAACTGAGGGAGGTTTTTGTGAATGAGTCTGTTTTAGACAAAAATTTCTTTTGGTTTTCCTAAATTCGTTTCCATCTCCTCTTAATCTTCTCCCAATGACAATGACAAAAACAAAAAAAACAGAGCTGCTACAGGAATCTCCTCATGAAAATATTTGACAAAGGACTCAAAAATGAGAGTTAGATTATAAATCAAAACTTGGAATAAACTTTTATGATGAGTTTTTGAAATCTTAAATATGTACATATTAACTAATAAGCCCAAAATACAAACCTTAAAACTAAAATAATGAAATAATTCAACCATTAAAAGCATTAAATCCAACCAAAATTATTGATTGTCCAAAATTCTTAAAATCAACATAAAATGTAAAATCATTTTAAACCAATGGTTGAAAATTAAGACAAAAAGAACATATAAACTAAGAACAAGATCTAGTTATAACAATTATAAAATAAAATGGGTTGAACATACCAATAAGATCAAAACCATTGGGTGATGGATTCAAAAGTATGAAACATTTAAGGACATTACAGCAGCAAATAGATAGTGATTTCTCCCCTGTACTATGAGGCAAAGTAAGCGCAGCATTCAACAAAATAATTTTTTGGTGGTGGTGAGAAGATACGGGTGAAAATCCAAACACAACAAGGGGCACCTATCGATGGATGAATCCCTTGCAACACCTTTAGCAGAAGAACGTATTGAGAGAAATAACAGAGGTAAAGCGTCTAACAGAGGATGAATTACAAAACCACCATAAAATACGCAGAACTAATGCTTGATCTGACAAAAAGAGCACTTAGCAGAGAGCGATTTCTTTTTGTACAACTAGAAATCATTTTTGCAAGAAATACACATATGAAAATGAATTAAACAGAAAGCACACATTGAACACAAACACTGTGATGAATCTCATATCAACAGAAGAAATGTGTTCATTAAAGCTCCCAAAAACTGTTACAGAGCTACAAAATCGACGCTTAGGCCTCAAAAATGAGAATTAGTCCAACCTATATCCTCCTCTGAAGATGGCTTTGATTCTCCCAAACCATAACACCTGTGTAAAAACTAAGAAAGGTTATTGTATATGAGAATGTTCTAAAGAAAAAATCTCTCAGTTTCTCAAAATCATTCCTGGTTTGGCGGAAATAAGTCGTGAAATATAGTGACATTTCAAAGAAAAACGTGTTTTGTTGCACAATACATAAAATTTTGCTGAGCTTTCCAAGGTTAAACCTCCTGCACTTTTCCCATGCGATATCACTATGGACCATTGGTCGAGATCAAGCATGATCTAGGTTGTCTGATCATGAAGCTTGTACCATATTTCGCTAAGCCTTCACAACTTAAACTTAATGCAACTTACCGCTTTGAGATCAATATGGACCGTTGATCGGGCTTGGATGAGATATGATCCGTTGACTTCATGAGTAGCATTCACTCCATTTTGCAATGGTTTCAAAACATTATCTTGTTTGATCTTTGATCGACGAACTAGTTTCTGGAGCATCGGATGAAAAGTGAATTGATCTTCACCGTTGATCTTCCATTCTATTTGCAAGGCACTTAAGTCATATCCCACATGCACAGGGTGAAATGTATTTTCATTGTTTATATACCCTAGGAGTTATATAATATATCAAGGAACAAATGAAGGCAATATTCTTCATTGGGAGTTTGGCGCTAAGACGCTTCATGGATTGTTGACTTGTGTTGTTGTTGATGTGGCAGGTGAGTTGATGTGGCAAGTGCATGACTCTATGTGGCCGTATTTTTATACAGATGTCATGAGCTTAATAAAAATAATAATAAACTTTGGCGAAAGAACATGAAAATTTGACTAGAAAGCCGAATTTAAATATAAAACCAATGTTTATATCTCATTTTAAAATTGGGTAAAAATTCTTTAAAATCACCGTGATGTCTTTCTTTTTCCCAAATGACCAATGAGATCATTTTCTCTTGTAAACCTGTCAAACGAGAAAACTAGCTCCTGTAAAAAATAAAATTTAGCACAAGTGCTAACACACTATTTGCTTCGGGGCCTAAAGATCTAAAGGGTAAAGGAAAGCAGAAGAATCAAAAGGATAAATTTGATGCTTCAAAGCCTAAAGAAAAGAACCAACAGTAAGAAGAGTCTTCCGCCTTAAAGAAACACAAGAACAAAGGAAACCAAGGCAAAGAGAAATTCAAGTGTTCCTATTATGGGAAGGGATTTCGCCCTGAACATGCCTACATGAAGAAAAATCTTGATGAGATGACTCTTATCCTCGAGAGGAACAATATCAATGTTCTGGAGAGTGTTTGGAAGAGAGATAATTAAGATCGGGATACCCAACAAGAAAGAGGACATGCTCTCATGGCAAGCACCCCGAAGCCCAAAGCTCTCGTCATAGACTCTGGAGCTTCGAATCACATGATAGAAAATAGATAATCCTTCTCATTCCTAGACACCGACAAAAGAATTCCCATTCACATAGGAGATGATTCTCAGATCATTTTGAAAGGCTAAGGTACTGTAAAACTTGAACATGGCAGCTTTTTTGATGTTCTATATGTACCCTCCTTGGCCTCCAATATTTTTAGTGCATATCAAATGACTCGTACCGGAGTTCCCAAGACAGTTAATTTTAGCCCAAATGATGTTGAAATCATTGAGATTGCATAGCAAACCATCATGCTCAGGCCTATGATTTTTCCCAGTTTGCGGCAGATGTAGAGCCCACCACTCTTATGAATCATGGGAATGAGGTCAGTAGACTATGGCATGAGAAATTTGGTCATTTGAACTTCAAATACTTGTAGCAACTTAATAAACATTCCATGTTTGAAGGCCTCCTAGCCATCAAAACTTCAAGTGGAATTTGAAAAGGTTGTATTGTTGGCAAACACCCTGAGCACAAGTTTGATTGGGGAAAGACAAGCCATGGCAAAAGTATTTTGGGGCTAGTTCATTCTAATATCAGTGGACCCATGCCTAAAACATCCATGAGTGGTTCATGATATGTACTTACTGTTGCCGCCTTTCACACACCCGGGGGGAACGTGCCAGAAACATTTAAGCCACTTGGTGTGTCCTTGGGGGCAAGTATCGAGTCAAGGCTGTCACCTTGTTCTTGACTCCTTCATTTAGGAAAACTCATAACGATGCCAAGGGGGTAGACCCTACAAGTTACTAGGCTGGTTACTTAGATGATAATGGTATGAAATGACTAAGTTTTTTAGGAGTTTTGATTTAACAATTGTAAACAACAGATAACATGATGAGACAATCACAAGTAAGCACGATATGACACCCAATCACGTATAGATTGAAAGAAATAAATAGTTGACCAGTGCCTTTAAATGGAGTTGAAAAATATTCAAGAGTGCTTGCAAGTGCTGGAGTGAATGTTGTGCAATTTTATCTTGGTAAGTTTTAAATTAATGTGAAAAGATGAGTGAAATAAATTAGGTGGGGGGACTCCAGATATACCCGAGGGGTACTTGGAGTATGTCCAAAAGTAACAACAGCTACAGCTACCCGCAAGGAATGTGTGGGATGGATAGAGTCTCTGAGACTGTGTTCATAATACACCCACTAAGATGTAATAGAGATCTGTGCCTCGAGGTCATTGTCCAGTAGTTCCCACTTCCTTTGGGTATTTTTCCACCGTTTACAATTTAATTGAGGCATTGGATTTTCTCCTGCAGTGGTTAATTGGGAAAGTGAAACCTAATTATTCTAGTCACTCGCATTGCTTTTTATGCAGCTTAACTGATCGAACAAACTGCAGCTAAGTGCAGAGCATACACATCGGAGTCTTGTAATTTTTAGTAAATTTTCAAAGCATGTTCTTGTTAAAAAAAAGACCCTCCAGGAATCTCTTTCGGTCCAAGTGGACCTCAATTGGGAAATCAATGGGGGTTTAATTTTAAAGTTTGCTTTCGAAAATTAACAATGAACATAGAAGCAAAAAACACACACCACATGTTTTCTAATTAATCCTACCACGATCCTCTTTCGCCTTTAGGTTCAATCAAGGATTCATGGGGTAAGTATTAGTATTAATTTGATTTCAAAATATGGAATAATGAAAAATATGATCAAAGTATACAATCCTGCATGACAAGACTAAGCTAGAGCAAAAAAAGGGAAAAATGCAAAAAAGTGAAACAGACATGTATCCCCCCAGGGGGGATGGGGAGTGGACTCGAAAGAGCCTAATCGAAGTGATTCTTTTTTATTATTAAGTGTTACAATATCAGAAAACTAATTTTCACTTTGTTCCTTGTTATATGGGATCCAAAGGCTTACAACAAGCTTACAACAAGCTTAAAAGGAAGCACAACGATGTGGGAAGCTCTAGTTCACCCAAGAGTTGGAAAACGGGCAGATTCTCCTCTAGTTTTTTGTTAAACCTGATAAAAAAAAGTGAGCAATTAAAATCAAATGTGCCCAAAAACACTTTGAAAGTGTTTTGGGTCACCACACTAATTACCTAAAAGAGACTACATTAAAAATTGTTAAAAAGGGCTAATCTAGTTATGCAAAAAGGAACCAAGGAAAGCAAGCTTTCCTTGGGATCTTGGCTTGCTGTTTTGGCAGCCAATGTGATATGAGATTTTCTTGCATAATTTAAAATTTAAAGAATGAAAAAGGAAACTACCTTATAAGCAAGCTACAAATTTCCTTTATAATGCTTGCAAAAGAGGGTAATTTGAACTAGATCTCTTCAAATATAACTTTGCATGCAAAATAGAACTGAGATCTAAACTTAGGAAAGATCTTACTACTAGATCTATATATGATTTTTTTAATGAGATAGATCTAAGTGATAAGATTCTTAAATGGTAACCAAATTGAAGAAAATTTAAATTTTGAATGAGGAAGAGGAAAAGAGAAGTGCTTGTTGCTGAAATAGATTTGCAAAAAAAACTTGTCAATGAAGCACCGAGGGGCACAATCTTTGCAATATTTATTGGAAAACCATTGGAATCAAACTTGAACCACAACTCTTCCAATCACGGAAAACCTACAAGCTAAGCAACAGATCCTGCAAACAAAACCATTAAATCTGAAGGTACATATTAGAAATAGATGAGATAGCATGAAAATAATCTTATTTAGCACGCAAATGTTAGCTCATTCAAACATATGTAGAAAAATAGGAGTAAGTAAACTTACTTACAATGATCTATTCCTATGATTTCAATAATCATTCAGGTAGATAATAGTTTAATGCAAAAAATGAAAAAATAGTTCACCTCAAAAGCAGCATGATAATGATGATGCACGCATGAAAAGTACTCCACAATATATCCTCCAAAGCTTCTCTTTTATTTCAACAAAAAGAATGATCAATACAATATTACACAATATCAAGTCTCTCTTCCCAGCTCTAACTAGCTTGGAAGAGAGAAAGGCTGCTTTATTTATAGCCAGACTAGCCAAGAGGGGCGCATGCCTGACTGAAGGAGAGACTGTAGCTGAGAGAGAGTTAAGCCGAGCCTGATATGATGATGAATTGAGTCTAACTAGACTGGAACTAAAAATCGGAGTAACACCTCACTTAGTGAACTAAACCATCCATCAAACAATTTCCAGATTGATCCACACGTGTGGAGGAGAGAGAAAGGAAGGTGCAACCCACAGATCTGCATGAGCTAGTTAAGCTCCTCTTCATCCCTTATCCATTCCTTGAGACTGATTTCAATCAAATCGGAGCAAAATCCACTAATTTAGGAATTTGGATTTGCTCCATTATTTAATTAAATTAATTAATATTTGATTTTTTTGGATTTTCTTACCTAAGTGATGGAAAAACCACTCAAAAATTAGGAAAAGTTGGTTTATAGGTTTACTGGGTGGTCTGAGTTAGAAAATGAGCAACCCCATGACTGAATCTAACTTTATACCCCACTTTTATTACAAGACCAATTTTTCCATTTAGACTATTAAAAAATAGCCTAAGTTTTGTGGAAAAATTAAAATTAAAAAATAAAAATAAAAACAAAACCTAGGGTGACTTAGCACATGTTCATATGACTTGAACATAATTCCTAGCATGTTTATACATTGACACACAGACTCTAATAACCTCAATAGGCCTAAATTCCAAGTCGACCACCCCAACTTTGGAGGTATTGAGTGAAAAACTCAGAAATTATCAGTCGTTTATTCAACAACCAATAATAACCAAGGGAAAAAACACTCTGGGCTGATCGGATTGACAAATATAGTCCAAGAGACCGAGTCTTTTACAGACACTACCATGCTAGAAAATTTTATTACAACTCCCCCAAGGGGGTATGAACATGTGGTAGATAAAAAAAACACTTTCGAGAAGCAAGTCTGAAGGTCTTATGAAGTCCGAACAAATCATCTTTGTCCGGTTCACCAGGCTCACTTGATAACATCGACTAAGTACAACTTTGGTGGTAGCATCTAGCTCGAACTATGGGACGTGTGCTCAATCTGGTCATAAGGAAAGGAGATGATATAGAAACACTAGAATTTCTAGTTTATATACATTGTAAAAACATCTAAACTTGACAAGAAAACCTTAGTAGCACAAGATTTATATAAAATCCAAATGAACCATTAAGCTAATTTATTTAAACAAAATAAATGTAGCTAACTAATGAAATAAAAGTTTTATTATATATAAGTACAAAACAAGAATGTAGAAAGTAAATGCTCTCTTTCAAGGAGCTTATTTTCCTACTCTAACCATGGTATAAAAAATGTTAGGTGTAATAAAAAATACAATGTAACCACCTAAGCTTTTTATTAACATAAAAAAAATTGCCTTGTCTTTGGTTACCAACCAAAGTAAGGATACTCTATTTAGAAAATGCAAACCTGCGTGATAATACGGAATGAGCGGGTTGGATGGGAAATCATAGTCATGAATAAAGTCATTAAAGTTCTTCCCAAACTGGTATGTGCTTGCACAAGCTACTTCTATTCATGACTAGATAGGATTGATATACCAATCGACAAGATGAAGAACACTGACTACATCATCATACTGATAATCAGGGATTATCAAGTGATAAATCGTTTCATAAGCCCCAAGTAGCTCCAAATCATAAGGAACCTCTACATGTGAAGAAGATGGCTGAGACTGATATTCCACTAACTGCATCACATTTAACTTTTCACAACACTGCTTCTCAATGTATTCATTATTGTTGACTTTGTGCAGCTCTGCACGATATGACTCTGAATGATCATGTGAAAATTATGAATGCTCCTCTTCCATACTAATATTTTCCCAGGTATACAGATCCACGCTCCCCTCTATGGACGTATCGTAGATTGAACTTCCAAAAAAATTTGAATAGACACTCCCCTTACTGGACATATCATGGATGGGATTCTCAATAAGATTTTCACAAGTTGGATTATCTATGAAATTTCAATAGTCATCACTCGCATCTATGTTGGATATGAGAGAGTCTTCCTTGCTGGTATCAAATCCTAAGATATAACTACCCTCCTCCTATTCATAATAATCATACTTCAAAGTTTTGGTTTCAAAGATATTACAAGAAGTTAAACTTTCCAAAACTTCATCCCTAAGTGATGAACATAGAGGAGTGTCATCATACACATCATAAATTTCTTCATAAGTGTAGGTCTCTGTAATGGTTTCCTCATGAGGGATTTTTGGAAAAATATTAGCATTACAACAAACTTGAGAATACCTCAAATCTTCAATGTTTTCAGCTATGGTGACATGAGGAGAGTCTTCAACAATGTGTTCAATCATGGGCTCCTCGTGAAGCTCTTCAATAGGATCATCCCAAGTGTGCTCATCTATAATGGAAGTCATAGGATCCTTTAGCTCCTTTAGGTAGGTGAGGGCCCTTTATACAATAGTTACCATATCTCCCTCACCATTATGCCACCTCTCAAAAAACATAACACATAAGTCTTCAGGGGAGGTAATGCATTTATAAGGAAGACTACAAAACCATATCCATGCCTTCTTTTTCAAATAATCATAGAAAACATTTGTATCATATTATCCCTATGAAGTATGTTGAGTTTATTCACAAATGAAAGAAAGGATATGATGTGAATGACAACTGAATCACCATTTCTACAAAAAATTGGAGCCTGAGAATATCTTTTATCCTGGAGATATGGTTCATAGTTAGGAAAACCCAGGATGCCCAAGAAATCGATGGGAGGATATGCATTGGAAATTAGAGAACCATAATCTTCATCATCCATAACGGCTTATCAGTAGCATATATCAACCATGTATTTTGTACTGAACCGGAGCTATCAAATAATGAGCATTTAAAGTTTTACTATGTCATATGAGCTCATCTACATACAACAAGTCTCAAACAAATTATTAGAAAGTAGGGATTTATCCCTTCAATGGAGTCTCCATGTGAAAAAAGAAAAATAAGCATTTATAAATCTTTCACAAAAATTATTTTTTGCTTTTCTTTGTAAAAATAAAAACTGAAAAAAGTCAGTGGAGTTGTCAAATGAAAATTAAGTATCTACTCTAAGCATTCATCAATCAAAGAAAACACAAAAAGGAAGAAACAAAAGTCGTACTCCAGGGATAAAAATATTTATCCCCAGCAACGATGCCAAAATATGTTGCCGCCTTTCACACACCTGGGGGGGAATGTGGCATAAAACATCAAGCCACTCGTTGTGTCCTTGGGGGCAAGTCTCGAATCAAGGCTGTCACCTTATTCTTGAATCCTCTATTTAGGAAAACTCCTAATGAAGCAAAGGGGGGTAGATGCTACAAGTTACTAAGGATGGTTACTTAGATGATGATGGTATTAAATGAGTAAGTTTTTAGGAGTTTTTTTCTAACAATTGTAAACAACAGATAACATGATGAGACAATCAAAAGTAAGCATGATATGACACCCAATCATGTATAGATTGAAAGAAATAAAAAGTTGACCAGTGCCTTTAAATGGAGTCGAAAAATAATCAAGAGTGCTTGCTAGTGCTGGAGTGAATGTTGTGCAATTGTATCTTGGTAAGTTTTAAATTAATGTGAAAAGATGAGTGAATTAAATTAGGTGGGGGGACTCCAGATATACCCGAGGGGTACTTGGAGTATGTCCAAAAGTAACAACCGCTACGGCTACCCGCAAGGAATGTGTGGTATGGATGGAGTCTCTTAGACTATGTTCATAATACACCCACTAGGATGTAACAGATATCGGCGCCTCGAGGTCATTGTCCATTAGTTCCCACTTCCTTTGGGTATTTTTCCACCGTTTGCAATTTAATCGAGGCGTTGGATTTTCTCCTGCGGTGGTTAATTGGGGAAGTGAGTCCTAATTATTCTAGTCACTCAAGTTGCTTTTGATGCAGTTTTACTGATAGGACAAACCACAGCCAAGTGCAGAGCATACACACCAGAGTCTTGTAATATTTAGTAAATTTTAAGAGCATGTTCTTGTTAAAAAAAATACCCTCCAGGAATCTCTTTCGTTTGAAGTGGACCTAAATCGGGAAATCAAGGAGGGGTTAATTTTAAATGTTTCTTGTGAAAATTAACAATGAACATAGAAGCAAAAAACACACATCATAGGTTTTCTAATTAATTCTACCACGATCCTCTTTCACCTTTCAATTCAACAGGGGATTCATGGGGTAAGTATCAGTATTAATTTGATTCCAAAATATGGAATAATTGAAAATATGATCAAAGTATACAATCCTGCATGACAAGACTAAGCTAGAGAAAAAAGGGAAAAATGCAAAAAAGTGAAACGGACGCGTATCCCCCCAGGGGTGATGGGGAGTGGACTCGAAAGAGCCTAATCAAAGTGATTCCTTTTTATTATTAATGGTTACAATATCATCAAACTAATTTTCACTTTGGTACTTGTTATCTGGGATCCAAAGGCTTACAACAAGCTTAAAACAAGCTTAAAAGGAAGCACATCAATGGGGGAAGCCTTTGGGAAGCTCTGGTTCGCCCAAGAGTCGGAAAACGAGTAGAGTCTCCTCCTCTTTTTTGTTAAACCTGCTAAAAAACAGCAATAAATTAAAATAAAATGTGCCCAAAAACACTTTAAAAGTGTTTTGGGTCACCACACTAATTATCGGAAAGAGACTAAGTTAAAAATTGTTAAAAAGGGCTAATCTAGTTTTGCAAAAAGGAACCAAGGAAAGAAAGCTTTCCTTGGGATCTTGGCTTGATTTTTTGGAAGCCAATATGATATGCACTTTTATTGCAGAATTTAAAATTTAAAGAATGAAAAAGGAAACTACCTTATAAGCAAGCTACAAATTTCCTTTATAATGCTTGCAAAAGAGGGTAATTTGAACTAGATCTCTTCAAATATAGCTTTGCATGCAAAATAGAACTAAGATCTAAACTTAGGAAAGGATCTCACTACTAGATCTATATATGAATTTCTTAATGAGATAGATCTAAGAGATAAGATTCTTAAACGGTAACAAATTTGCAGAAAATTTAAATTTTAAAGGAGGAAGAGGAAAAGAGAAGTACTTGTTGCTGAAATAGATCTGCCAAAGAAACTTGTCAGTGAAGCACCGATGGGCACAATCTTCACAATATTTATTGGAAAACCAATGGAATCAAACTTGAACCAAAACTCTTCCAATCACAACAAACCTGCAAGCTAAATAACAAATCCTGCAAACAAAACCATTAAATCTGAAGTTACATATGAGAAATAGATGACATAGCATGAGAATAATCTTATTTAGCATGCAAATATTAGCTCATTCAAACATATGTATCAAAATAGGAGTAAGTAAACTTACTTACAATGATCTATTCCTATGATTTCAATAATCATTTAGGGAGACAACAGTTTAATGCAAAAATGAAAAAATAACAGTTCACCTCAAAAACAGCATGATAATGATGATCCACACATGAAAAGTACTCCACAATTTAGCCTCCAAAGCTTCTCTTTTATTTCAAAAAAAAGAATGATCAATACAATATTACATAATATAAATCCTCTCTTCCCAGCTCTAACTAGCTTGGAAGAGAGAAAGGATGCTTTATTTATAGCTAAACTGGCCAAGAGGAGCGCATGCCTGACTGAAGTAGAGACTACAGCTGACACAGAGTTAAGCCAAGCCTGATCTGATGATGAAATGAGTCTAATTGGACTGGAACTGCAAATCAGAGTGACACCTCACTCGGTGAACTGAACCATCCATCAAATAACTGCCATATTGATCCACACGTGTGGCGGAGAGAGAAAGGAGGGCGCAACCTCCATATTTGCATGAGCTAGTTAAGCTCCTCTTCATCCCTGATCCATGCCTTCAATCAAGGAATGAGAACTCCCAGTCAATTTGAAGCCAATGAGACTGATTTCAATCAAATCGGAGCAAAATCCACTGATTTAGGAATTTGGATTTGCTCCATTATTTAATTAATTTTTAATTAAATTAATTAATATTTGATTTTTTGGGGTTTTCTTACCTGAAGGATGGAAAAACCACTCAAAACTTAGGAAAAGTGGGTTTATGGGTTTACCAGGTGCTCTGAATTAGAAAATGAGCACCCCCATGACTGAATCTAACTTTTAAGCCCACTTTTATTACAAGACCAATTTTTCCATTTAGACTATTAAAAAATAGCCTAAGTTTTGTGGAAAATTTAAATTTAAAAAATAAAAATAAAAACAAAACATAGGGGGTCTTAGCACAAGTTCATATGAATTGACCATAATACCTTGCATGTTTATACATTGACACATAGACTCTAATAACCTCAATAGGCCTAAATTCCAAGCCGACCACCCCAACTTTGGAGGATTTGGTGAAAAACTCAGAAATTATCAGTCGTTTATTCAACAACCAATAATAACCAAGGGAAAAAATACTCTGGGCTGATCAGATTGACAAATATATTCCAAGAGACCGAGTCTTTTACAGACACTACCATGCTAGAACATTTTATTACAACTCCCCCAAGGGGGTATGAACATGTGGTAGATAAAAAAACACTTCCCAAAAGCAAGTCTGAAGGTCTTCTTAGAAGTCCAAACAAATCATATTTGTCTGGTTCACCAGGCCCACTTGATAACATCGAATAAGTACAACTTAGGTTGTAACACTTACCTTCATTGATGATTTCTCTAGATACACTTGGGTTTTCTTCCTAAAGAAAACATCTGAAGTTTTGGAAAGCATCTGTTGAGAATGCCTCTTGGAGGAATATAAAGTCTTTGAGATCTGATAATGGAGGGGAGTATATCAAGTCTGAATTGCTGCAAATATGTGCTAACAGTGGGATCCAAATCCAACACTTCATTCCCTAGACACCACAACGAAATGGTGTTGTGGAAAAGAAAAACCAGGCCCTCAAAGAGATGACTCCCTACAGCTGGAAGTTGAAGGTTTGGCTGGAAACTTATGGGTTGAGGCCATGAATGTTGCAGCTCAAATTTAGAACAGAGTACCTCACTCTTATGTGAAAGGAAAGACTCATTTCAAATCCTATTTTGGACACAAGCTGGATGTGTCAAATTTCAAGGTTTTTGGGTCCACTGCATGGGATCGAATTCTACTTTATAAGAGGAAATTTTTGCAATTGCAAAGTATTGAATTTTTGTTCATTGGATATCCAGAAGAATATAATGGATTCAAATTTCTTACTATCAGAACCAAATGGATATTCATTGAAAGGAGTGTACGTTTTGAAGAGCCTCTCCAAGAGGTAGAACTAGTTGAAGAAAATTATGTTGAAATTCCCTCCTGCTCTACTGATCATTTGGGTGATGAAAGTGGGATTGAAGGCTCTGATTTTTCATATATGATATCTGATATCAGTGAGAAAAATATATCAAGTTCAGAATCAAATTCTGATGTGAAAACTCATCTCTCAACTTGGGCCAAAAAGACACTCTCTTCCGTCAGGCCAAACATTGGAAATCCTGTTATTGATCAAAGAAGAACCCGATCTGATTTTCAAAGAGCAGGTATTTCTCTCTCTCTTGTCATGATTCATTGATGTCCGAGACCTATTATTTAATGATTTGGTTAGATCCTAATTCTTACTACCATTCTCAAAAATATCCGATCTGGCAAGCTGCTATGGATGAAGAGTTTAAATCTTTTTGGAAAAATGCAACTTGGGATCTAGTTTCCCTTCCACCTGGGAGGAAATTGATTCAATGCAAGTGGGTGTATCAGAAAAAGGTTACTGAATATGGCATAAACTACAAATACAAGGAACATCTGGTTTCAAAACGGTTCTCCCAGTTCCAAGGAGTGGACTATCATGAGACCTTTGCACCATTGGAAAAGATGGGCTCCATAAGACTAGTTTTGTCCATCGCCGCATCCAAGCACTAGGAGCTGCATCACATGGATGTCAAGAGTGCCTTTCTTCATGGATACTTGAATGAGGAGATATACATGAAGCAACATGAGGGATGTATATCAGATACTTCCTTGATATGTAAGTTGCAGAAATCATTATATGGGTTGAAACAAGCCCCAAGATCTTGGTATGCCAAAATGGATGCCTTTCTGCTCTCACAAAACTTACAGAGATGAAAATATGATCCTAATGTATATTTTCAGAAGTATGATGGTAATATTCTGATCATAGTATTATATTTTGATGATATTTTAATAACAAGAAGCACACTTGCTTTGATTTCTTTCAGAAAAAATGCTCTTCATTATGCTTTGAAATGAGTGATTTGGGCCTACTGAAACAGTTCCTGTTGATGTATTTGTAAATTCGGAATGTATTCACTTGTATATTTTATGTATTGTACCCCGATGTTTATTCTGGGAAGTATCTGTAATTTAATTGATTCATGTCATGCCCCGATGTTCCTATCGGGAGATTCAATAATGTAAACAAGTCATGTAAAGTCATAGTGGGTAACCCTCCTTATTGATCAAGGGTTAAAGTCCCCGCAGTTGTGGGGCCCTAGGGTTATTAGACTCTCCTAGAGAATTCGACCCTAGTGAGTTATTTTCAAGTTGGGAATTATTATAAATAGAGAGTGAGCCTCTCTATTTAACATACATTCACTCACACTCAGTTGTAGTGCATAACTGAGAGAGAAGAAGTTGTTGGTAGAAGAGAGAGAGAGAGTATTGTTGTCGGGAGATCATCTTACTATTTTTGGGTTTTACTTTTGGTGGTGATTCTATCTCTGAGGAATTTGTGGGGTTTTCTCCTTTATGGTTTCCCCGAGGAAAATATTTGTGTCTATTGTCTCTTATGTTTGATTGTTGTGCTTGTTATTCTCTCAGTTAAAGATCCTAAGATAATGTTGGCTTGAATGATAAAAATCTAACATGGTATTAGAGCTAACCTGAGAAGAAGACACTGTGCAGCTACGGAAACTAGGGCTTCCTAATTTTTGGATATCTCTCCATATATTTTCAGAAAAAGGAGGTTGGGCTGACTTTCCTCTCTAGGGTGCATCTTTCTGTCGAAACAAAATCTGATTCTAAGAATTTTCAGTTTTTGACCCGACACTACTGCCTAAAATTAGGGCTTTCCATAGAAGTGGGATTTTTGAGTGATCCCAGGCATGGATTGATCTCTTACCCAAAATCAAATTTTAGAGATCAAGATCAAATTTTTTGGATGGACATAACTCTCAAAAATTCAAACCCTAATCTACTCCAGAACCATCTCTGCAGAAATTCAACTCCAAATCCAGATCTGACATCTTAACCTGGTAATATCTAAATCTTTTGTATTTCCATTTGAGGTTTTTAGTTAATATGTCTCATCATTCCAAGCTTGATGAAAATATTGAGGGAGATGATAACTTCGGAGCCTGGAAGTATAGGATTTCCCTGGTCCTGGAAGAAAATGAATTGGACCCTTACATCACTGAAGAGGTTCCAGTTCTAGAGGGAGATGAGGCTAAAGCCTTACATAAGAAGAAATTGGTCATGGCTAAGAGGATTTGATCCGGATTTATGCAAGAACGCAACAAAATACACAAATAACCATAGAAACAAATATGCAGTGGAAATAGCACT
This sequence comes from Pseudotsuga menziesii, assembly GCA_001517045.1. Classification (NCBI taxonomy): domain Eukaryota; kingdom Viridiplantae; phylum Streptophyta; class Pinopsida; order Pinales; family Pinaceae; genus Pseudotsuga; species Pseudotsuga menziesii. The sequence goes on along the minus strand of LPNX011101983.1, from coordinate 345,613 downwards.
TCATTTCATTAATCAATAACTGAAACTGGTTTACATACAAAATGGAAATAAACTAGCTAGAGTGTTGGTAGCTTATCTTTGAGAAGAGATGCAGCAGCTACATGCCTCTGAACTCTGTGTTTCAATGAGGCTCAAAGGCCTATATATTATTGAGAAACAATGGAAACCCTACACACCCAAAAACCTAACCCTAGGAGGTGAAATGCCTTAATGTGGGCCCCGTTGGGTAACTTGGTACATCAATTTCTTGGGGTCGTAACTTTAGCATACTACCTTCATTTGACACGCATGATACATCATTAGAAAGATATGTTTAAGGAATACATCCAAAAACAACAAATATCAAGTTTAGAATGGACTCATATTTTCCTAACCATTCGATGCCGAAAAAACGTCGTTTAGGGCCTCAAAACGGCTCCGGAAGTTTAGGACCCGAAAACTGCCAAAAATAGTAATTCTGCTACAATTAAGGAAACTAAAAAACTGAAAGAAACAATGGTGGGGGTCCAAGAGAAATATGTGGGTGGCCACCAATATCCTCCTGGATCATTCCTCCCCCCTTAGGAAGCAATGGTCCCCATTATGTTGAGTTCCTCCATGAGATGAGGAAACTTCTGTTGAACTTGGTCCCTGGTGAGCCACTTTCCCTGGTGAAGAAGTTGGCCTGCTTTGACAACTCGATATAGCTGGATATTCTGCTGGTGGGTGTTCTTGACCTATGTGTCCATAATCCAATAGTAGTGTGGCTTGTTCCATGTAGTCGGGGTTTAACTCTGTTGGTGTGAGTTGTTGAGTCACGTCTTATGTGTTCAGTAGAGGTGGAAAGTAGGGTCGAAGGAGGTCCACATTGAACACTGAGTACAGACCAAGGAATGGTGGAATACTGAGCTCAAAGGCATCGTCCCCAAAATCCTTGGTGATGGTGTATGGCCCATATCGAAGCGGGCGAAGCTTGCGGTGGGGTCCAGCAAGGTGCTCCTTCTGCAGATGTAGCCACACTTTGTCGCTCACCTGGAAGTTGTGTTGCACCCGATGCTGATCATGTTGCTGCTTGTACTTAGCATTGGATCTATCCACTATGTCATGAACCTATTGGAAAATGTGCTAAATGTGCTCAATCAATCTATTTGCCTTGGAAACTGCAGACTGGATATGAGCTGAATCAGCTTGAGTAGCTACAAATGGCATGGCTATGTCAATGGGACATAGTGGCTGGAATCCCAAGCCCACCTGAAAGGGGATATGGTTGGTTGAGTTGTGGATGGCCCGGTTATAGCTGTGTTGTACATAGGGGAGGCTCTCATCCCATGTCTATGGATGCTTTGAGTTGTACATGCACAAAATGTGTACGATCATCCTGTTGACGACCTCTGTCTGGCCATCATTCTGGGGATGGAAAGCTGTGGACTTTGTGAGCTTGGTGTCTAGCATTGACCATAGGATAGACCAAAATGTACTAAGGAACCTGCTGTCCCGATCTAAGATTATAGACTATGGGATCCCAAAGTGTACCTAGACTCGTTCAAAGAAGAGTTTAGCAGTGGCTTCTGCTATGATATTCTTCTTGTAGGTCGCCATTATCGCCATCTTTGAAAATCTGTCAACGACCACAAACACACAGTCATTGTCGTGCTTAGTAGAAGGAAGGCCTAACATGTAATCCATGGATATGGATTCCCAAGGTCGACAAGGGGTAGGAAACAGAGTATAGAGGCCTTGCTTCTTGATGGATGGTTTGGCAATGGCACAGGTAGTGCAGGATCGGATGTACTTCCTGATGTTGTGTCGAAGGTTCAACCAATAGAAATACTTCTGCAGTACTGCCACTATTTTCTCAACCCCGAAATGCCCAACAACCCAGCTGTAGTGTGCTTCCCAAATCATCTTAGCATGCTCGCTTGAAGGAACACAAATTTGTCCCATGTGACATAGTAGTACATCCTGGAGGTGAAATTTTGGAACTGGGTTTCCCTCTAGGAGCATCTGGTATGTGTGGCTGAATTCTGGATCACTCCTGTAGAGAAGTGGCCAATCAGAAGTCTCGTTCCCACAAGAGTTGAGCATAGTCCTTATCGCCACGATCAGTGGTGATCGGCTGAGGCAGTCTGCAACATTATTGGTGCTTCCCTTCTTGTACTTGATGTTCAAATGAAATTGTTGTAGATATGTGGACCACTTTTGATGGTGATCATTCTGTAACTTCCCTTGTGTCTACATGAACTGCAAGGGTTGATGGTCTGTGTGGATGATCATTTCCTTCCACAAACTGTAATGCTTCCAGTGTCGACAAGCCTGTACAATGGAATACATTTCTTTGTCATAAGTAGGATATTTTTGGACTGTGTCGGACAGTGTCTCACTATGATATGCCACTGGATGCCCTTGTTGAGTAAGTACTGCCCCAATAGCATAGTCAGAAGCATCTGTCTCAATCTCAAATGGTTGTTGCAAGTCTGGTAATGTGAGCACTAGGGCACAGTAGAGGCGATGTTTCAATTCTGCAAATGCCTTCTACTGAGTTTCTGACCAAAATAATTTTTCTTTCACTCTTCCCTTGGTGACTTGACTCAAGGGCCAAGTGATATGAGAGAATCCCAACACGAACCTGTAGTAGAAATTAGCAAGGCCCAGAAAGATGCAAAGCTCTGTTAGAGTATTTGGGGTAGGCCAATCCCAAATGATTTGGATCTTTGTTGGATCCACATGTACCCCACACTCATCAATAATGTATCCCAGATACTGAACTTGGGTCATGCCAAAAGTACACTTGTCCAAATTGGCACACAACTTGTGCTGCCGCAATGTTTGGAGGACCTGTCGGATGTGGTGGAGGTGCTCTTCCCAAGTCTGGCTGAAGATCAGGATGTCATCCAAGTACACTACTACAAATGAGTTGGTGAATGGCTGCAAGATGTCATCCATCAATCTCATGAAGGTTGCAGGAGCATTCGTCAGCCCAAAAGGCATGACCAACCATTCAAAAAGGCCCTCCTTGGCTTTGAAGGCAGTCATCCATAAATCAATCGGTTCGATTGGTACCTGGTGATACCTTGAATTTAAGTCAATCTTGCTAAAATATTCTACCCCTTTAAGCTGGTCCAGGAGGTCATCGATCCATGGGATCAGGTAACTATTCTAGACAGTGATCTTGTTCAACACCCGATAGTCAATACAGAGTCTCCAAGTCCCATCCTTCTTCTGTACCAACACGATCGAGCTCCCACAGGGCGATGAACTTGGATGGATGTGACCCTTCTGTAGCAGCTCCTGAATTTGCCTCTTGATTTCATCATTCTCTAGAATAGAGCATCAATAGATCGGTCCATTGGGAAGTGGCACACCTAGGGTTAGATCGATGGGGTGCTTGACCTGACAGTGGAGAGGCACCCCGGTGGGTGAGGTGAATATGTTTCAATACTCCTCCATGACCTTGTCCATTTGTTGTTGTCGTGAGGAGGGGCCCTGTCTAGAGGTTGTGGCCATGATCTTCTTCTTGCCCTAAGGGTGGATCATCAAGAAAACAAATTTCTCGGTTTTGGAAATGAGCTTACTGCATTGTTTTGCAGTAACCAAAGAGATAGCGGTAGGGGGTGGTACCTCTGGTATCCTGTACAAATTATTTCCCAACGTAATAATAACAACATGAGGCTGGGACTCATACACAACATGTCGCTTCCATAAGTATGGTTGACCTAATAATACATCACAAACATCAAGAGGAGCAATATCACATAATACCTCATCAGTGAAGGGCTTGATGTTGTAGGGAAGGCGGCACTGCTGGCTGACACAAAGATCTCATCCTTGGTAAAGCCACCCAATGGTGTATGGCCGTGGGTGTGCTGTGGTCGACAAAACCAACCGCTTCATGACCTTTTCTAAAATCTGGTTCATTTGGCTGCCACTGTCGACAATGAACTGTAGCAGGGAACCCTTTACCCACATCTAGGAGTGGAAAAGACGCTCCTCCTCCTCTGAATCTTCTGGTTCTTCCTTTTGGATCTTCGTGGTGGCAACGGTGGCGTTGGGCTCTGCATTGATAATCTTCTTCCCTCTATTATTCCCCTTTTTGGGTTATGATTCAGTGTCGAAGTATGCATCTGATTCAGAATCCTTTATCTTGGCCACCAGTGACTGCTTAGCTTGACACTCACTTGTGTTGTGAGTGGGGCTCTTATGGAACTCACAACACTTTTCGGCTTCCTTCTTCGGCTTTGCAGTGTTGCTCTTTGCTTGTGGATTTGGAAATTTTTCTTGAGTCACCATGCCTTGGCTGTGTCCTTGGTTCTACGGTTTGGGGGCACCTTTCCCTTGCTTCTGATTCACAGATCCAAAGTCTCGCTTTTTCTGTTTGAATTTTTACTCAATTTTGGCAGCATACCGACACGCTGTACCAAGCGAGGAGATGTCAAGGAACTCCATTTCCTCCTGAATGTATCTATGTAGACAACTACAGTACTTCAGCACCAAATATTTCTCTAAATATTTGATACCCAACTTGGTGCGCAGGGTATGGAACAGATTCGTCAGCTCATGCACATCTTGATCTCTTTGCTACCGCAGCGTAGTCCATTGGATGTACTTGTCCTCGTAGCTCCCCACCGGATAATATTTTCCCTTTAGGGAATCTTGAAAATAATTCCAAGTGGGTACAGCCAGAATAGAGAGGGTTTCTCCTCTTCTTCTCTCGCACAGTAGGTTTCCCACCAGTCCTTGACATGGGGGGCGGCTTTGAGTAGAGAAAAAGTAATCTTTTCCCGGTCAAAAAAGTGATGAACCTAGAAATACCCTTCTAATATATTCAACCATCTATATACGGCATATGCATCTATTCGACCATCAAATATGGGAATGTCGAAGTTTACTTGTACCTTAAAAGGGGTTGTGCCTTCAGAGTGGCTGCTAGATGCATATGCGCCGCCAGTGGGAAGTCGTTGAAGGATCTGGGCGAAGTTATCCATCATCACGTTCCTTTGTTTTTCAAGGGCCTCCTCAAGCAACATTTTGATAGGATCTTCTACTCCCTCATCTTTATTTTCATCCCCCATGGGTGGCCGTCGGGATTTGCGAGGCTGATCTTGAAAACCTTCAACCAGATCAAGCCCTAACTCTTTATACCCCGCCCTCATTGGGGACATGCAAAGAAGGATCGAGAAAGAGCAGATTGCTCTGATACCACTGATCCATATTTATGCAGGAACGCAACAAAATACAGAAAATAACCATAGAAACAAATATGCAGCGGAAATAACACTTCATTTCATTAATCAATAATTGAAACTGATTTACATACAAAATGGAAATAAACTAGCTAGAGTGCTGGTAGCTTATCTCTGAGAAGAGATGTGGCAGCTACATGCCTCTGAACTCTATGTTACAATGAGGCTCGAAGGCCTATATATTATTGAGAAACAATGGAAACCCTACACATCCAAAAACCTAACCCTAGGAGGTGAAACACCTTAATGTGGGCCTCGTTGGGTAACTTGGTACATCAATTTCCTGGGGTCGTAACTTTAGCATACTACCTTCATTTGACTTGCATAATACATCGTTAGAAAGATCTGTTTAAGGAATACATCCATAAACAACAAATATCAAGTTCAAAATGGACTCATATTTTTTGGACCATTCGATGCCGAAAAAACGTTGTTTAGGGCCTCAAAACGGCTCCGGAAGTTTAGGTCCCAAAAACTGCCAAAAATAGTAAATTCTGCTACAATTAAGGAAATTGGAAGACTGAGAAAAACAATTGTGGGGGTACAAGAGAAATAGGTGGGTGGCCACCAATATCCTCCTATATCAGTATTATTGCTGATTCAATCAAGGATCACCTCATACCACAGGTGTCCTCCCTAAAGACATCTAAAGCTATGTTTGATGCCCTAACCAAACTGTTTGAAGGAAAGAACATAAACCAAAAAATGACTTTGAGGAACCAGTTGAAGAATGTGAAGATCTAAAATGTGGAGACCATATAGTCACACTTCACAAGGGTCTCCCAGATCAAAGAACAACTTGAAGCAGTGGATGAAGAAGTGGAGAATGCAGAGATTGTAATGACCACCTCGAATGGCCTCCCTAGATCATGGGACTCCTTTATTCAAGGGATCTGTGCTAGAAGAAAGATAGTCACCTTCAGTATACTATGGGAGGAATTCTCACAAGAATAATCTCGAATAGCAGCTTGAGAATAAAAGATGGCAAGTGAAAATCAAGCTCTCACAATACACTCCAAGAAAAACAGAAGGGACTATCATCATTCTAAAGGTAAGCATCCTCCCTCTAGAAAAACTCAACTCATATGCTATACTTGTGATGAGATAGGACACTATGCTAGAAATTGTCCTAGAAACAAAAGAAACTCCCACAAGAATAAGAACAACAAGAGAAGACATCATGCTCATGCTGCAGAGGATGATGAACCTTCCAAGAAGAAAGTCAGACAAGAAAGTGATGATTCTTCAAGTGATGAAGAATATGTTTTGATTTTTGCTCTCACGGGAACTATCTCACATGGAAGCAATGATTGGCTTATAGACACTGGGGCCTCCAAACATATGACAGGATTCAAAGAATCATTTTTTAAACTATCAGAACATGAGTCACCCCACAAGGTGAAACTTGGGGATGACTACGAATATCCAATAAAAGGTAGTGGTGAATCCTCCTATAAAATAGACTCTGGAAAGTCTATGAAGATGAAGGTTTTCTTATTTGTACCATGAATAAAGAATAACCTCCTCTCCATTTGCATTATATGCAAAATGCATGAGGGTTGCATTTGTAGATGGCCAAGTCCTTATGTGGCCAAAGGGAAAGACTATATATGATGCAGTAGTAATTGGAGAGAAAGAGGGAGGACTATACAAATTGAAGGGCCAACCAGAACAAGCTTTGGTCCATGACTCAGTAGAGCCAAATGAACTTTGGCATAGAAGGCTTGCACATGTGCACTATAGGGCACTACCACTTCCAAGCAAAGTTGTTGAAGGTCTTCCATAAATATAGACAAAACATGATGGTGTCTGCAAAGGATGTGCGAAAGGAAAGAACACAAAGAAGACATTTCCATGTAGCAAGAGTAAGGAAAAAGGAATCTTGGAAATCATTCACTACGACATATGCAGTTCAATGTCATCCAATTCATTAAGCGGGTATGTATACTATGTTTCTTTCATTGATGATTTTTCTAGGAAGACATGGATATACTTCTTAAAGAACAAATATGAAGTATTCAGCAAGTTCAAGGAATTCAAATCCTTGATCAAGAACCACACAGAAAAGAAGATCAAGACCTTTCGATCAGATAATGGTGGAGAATTCACATCAAATGAATTCAAAGAGTTATGCAGAGATTCAGGGATTAAGAGGGAGTTAACCACTCCATATAATCCACAACAAAATGGGGTTGCAGAAAGGAAGAATAGAATGATCATGGAAGCTACAAGGGCCATGCTTCATGATCAAGATCTTCCCATGCATCTATGGGAAGAAGCTACCAGAACAACGATGTATGTATAGAACCGTACTCCACACAGAGTACTCGAGAACAAGACACCTGAAGAAGTTTTTCCAGGAAGAAACCAGAAGTCAGCCATCTCAAAATATTCGATTGTCCTGTATACATACACATTCCAAAAGAAAAGAGAAAAAAGTTAGATCCTTCTGGAAAGAAGGGTATATTTGTGGGATACACTGAAAGCTTGAAAGCTTACAGAATATACTTCCCAGGATTCAATAAGATCGACATAAGAATAGACGTAACATTCGATGAATATTCTACTTACAACAAATCCAGAAAGAGACCAGTTGAAGACTCTGAAGAAACATAAGTACCCAGAATTCAAGATACGACTATGAACGATGCAAATCAAGATGAAGATCGAGAAATAGAAGAACCCCAGGAACCTGTAGATCCACCCCAAGAGAATAATCCTCACAAGAGGAAACCTGCATGGGTAGAGAGGCTAGCCAAGGTGAAGAAATATATGGGGCTCTAGAAAAAATACACAGGGAGAGGAAAATAACTAGGTCCTGCTCCAATTATGTAGACATGTTATGTGACATCATTAATAAAGAACCTTCCAACTATGAAGAAGTGGTGGAGAAGAAAGAATGGAAGGATTCTATGATCGAGGAATACCAGTTGATCATGAAGAATGATGTCTGGTATGTTGTCCCTGGACTAGAGGGGAATTCTGTGATGACTTCCAAGTGGATCTACAAGATCAAGCATGATGCAGATGGTAGCATAGAGAAATATAAAGCAATATTTGTGGCTCGTCGCTTCTCCTAGAAAGAAGGAATAGATTATGAAGAAACTTTTGCACCTATAGCCATATACACTTCCATCATATCAATACTTGCTCTGGCTATAGTGATGAAATGGAAGATACACTAGATGGATGTCAAGACTGCTTTCTTGAATGGTGTAGTAGAAGAGTAAGTGTATGTGGAATATCCACTTAGTTTTGAGACACATGACAAGGAAACTCATGTGTGTAAATTGAAGAAATCCTTATACAGTTTGAAACAGGCACCCAGGACATGGTACGACAGAATTGACAGCTTCCTATCTAGTTCGAGCTTTGCCAAGAGTAAAGAAGATTCCAATATTTACTAAAATATTGAAGAAGGGAACCCAATGATACTCCTAATGTATGTAGATGATCTGTTTGTAACAGGTATGGATGGGTTGATTGCTGATACAAAGAGGAGGCTTGCTGTTGAGTTCAAAATGAAGGACTTGGGTATGATGCATTACTTTCTAGGCATGGAGGTGTGGCAGAATACAAATGGAATCTCCCTGGGACAAGGGAAGTATGCAGTAGAGATCCTAAAGAGATTTAGGATGATGGACTACAAGGCCATGACCACACCTTTGGCATCGAATCTGAAGCTATTGAGTGATGCTTCATCAGAATCGATTGATGCTATGATGTATTGTCAGATGATTGGATCATTGATGTACCTGATGAATACAAGACCATATATTTGCTTTGATGTGAACAGATTGAGCCCATTCCTAACAGATCCTAGACATGTTCACCTGATTGCTGCAAAGCATATTTTGAGGTACCTGAAGGGTACAGTTGATTATGGGATCAAGTATGAGGTGGATCAGAAGATTAACCTGGAGCATTATGTGGATTCTGATTGGGCAGGCAGTTCCATTAATAGGAAGAGCACTTCGAGGTGTTGCTTCAGTATGGGATCAGGTGTGATCTCTTGGTTTAGCAAGAAACAATCCTGTTTGGCACTAAGTACAGCCGAAGTAGAGTATGTCGTAACTTGTTCGGCTAGTTGTGAAGTAGTGTGGCTGAGGAATCTACTATCTGATTTGTTTGATCTCCAGTTGGATGCTACTTTTATATATTGTGACAACTAGAGTTGTGTGAAGTTGTCGAAGAACTCAGTGTTCCATGCCAAATCGAAGCATATTGAGATCAAATACCACTATATCAGGGATATGGTGCAGAGAGGAGCAGTGAAGCTCCAATATGTTGCGATGGACAAGTAGATAGCTGATGTGTTGACCAAGCCATTAGCTAGAGTGAAGTTTGAGTACTTCAGGGAGAAGCTTGGTGTTCTCCAGATTGAGGTTTCTTCCAAGAGAAAGTGATGATTCCATGAGCCCTTCTGACATGGTGAGAGGATTGGTTCCTTCCATGATCAAATATAAGTGCTGAAGGCCATTCTCTGGGAGAATGGAAGCACCTAGTTAGTTACCAGGAATACTCAGCCTAGAACTGAGAGCCATTCTAATATGACTGTGGGATTGGATCCCACATGATCATATGTAACGAAAAATCCATTCTGACATGGGGGCAGGCTGGGCCCTCCCATGGTCAGATGTAAGAGAAGAGCCATTCTGACATGGGGGCAGGCTGGGCCCTCCCACGGTCAAATGTAAGTGCAATTCCATTCTGACATGGGGGCAGGCTGGGCCCTTCCATGGTTATATGCAAGGGTATTAATCTTGCACATTGATCTAGGGACTAAACATCAGTCTCATCAAAGATTAATCAACAAATAACTCATGAAATGGTGTAATCAAATTATAGAATGAGTAGTCGCTTTGTATATTCACACAAAGAATGAGAAATTACATTAAAATGTCATGCTACAAGCATGAATGAGAAGCAATTCAAATTCCTAAGGAGGTCATTCGAATTGAATGAGTGATTCTAGCTTAACTAAATGTAAGCCACATTCAACATTCAAGTTAACCACTGATCAAAACCCTAATTGGCTCCACTGAGCCCTAACTGAAGTTGGAGTGCAATAAATGACTGAGTCTTAACTGAAAGAGATCAGACACATGTCATAGCAAGCCAACGATCAAGTGCTAGTGCTTCAATGACTCCTATGAACCTCGATGAGGTTAACTGAAGTGGATTTGAACATCAAAAGTGGTTGGAGGAGCCCCTGTTGACTCCAGTTCATCAAATAATCAATAATTAATTAATTTAATAAAGGGAGGTTCCTTCACTACCTTGTTTAACTGATTGTAACCATCAGTTAGCAATTAGGTGCATTAATATCACTCAATTCACCCCCGGAGTGCTTGAGTTAGCCTCCCCGAATGTAGGAGAAGGCTAAGTTAGCCTCCTTGACTGAAGGTAGGTGTGGATGTGATCTAGCTGATGACATTTAATGCTCCACTGATGTTAATTAAGCCAATAATACTTAGGATAGTGGTGTAACTAGGCCAAATTGACCAAAATGAGTGTGTAAGGTGGTAAATGTCTCCAAGTGTAAGGTGGTAAATGTCTCCAACACCCCCCCTTAAGCTATACTCAGGAGGAGTTAGAAAACATAAATGCATAAAAATTCTAGGGCCCCAGCAACAAAGGCCATAGGTCACCCTGTACAATGTTGAAACTGAAACAATGCTCAAAAACAAACTAAGTGAGGAAAAGAGGGAAAACCCAGTGGGAAAACCCCCCCTTCAAGCTGAACACTGAAAGTAGTCTGAAACACTTTGATGAACTCACCCCCAACAGTGAATGGAGGTAAGTGAACTTATTTTCTGAAAATATCTTGGTTAATATGTCTACAATCTGCTCATCAGTCGGGCAGTATTGTAGAATGATGGTCCTGTCATGCACTAGCTCCCTGATGTAGTGCATGTGGATCTCTACATGCTTGGTCCTCTGCCTGGTAACTGGATCTGTGGAAATATTAATAGCACTTTGATTATCACAAAATAGGATAGTGGACAAAGTACTACCAAGATCAAACTCTTAAAGAATGCCTTGCAACCAAACTGCTTGGATGCAAGCATTCACCGCTCCTTGATACTCAGCCTCTGCTGAAGATAGTGCTATGGCAGCCTGATTTTTTCTAGACCAGCAAATGGAGCCACCACCAAACATGAATACATATCCATAAGTATAATTTTGATCAATAGAATCACCCACCCAATCGGAATCTGTGTATCCAACCAGCTCTAGCTCGGAGTCTGCAGCATAGTGAATGTCGTAGGTCCTGGTTCCCTGAATATACTGGAGGATCCTCTTGGCTGCCTTCCAATGAATATCATGAGGCTGCTGCATGTATATTGATACAAAATTCATGGCATAACATATATCAGGTCGAGAATGTTTCAAGTACAACAAGCTACCAATCAGTTGTCGATAAATAGTGCAGTCCATGGGAGGTGTGCTTTTTCCTTCTTCAAGGCTGATCCTTGAAAGGAAAGGGAATGGTGCAGGCCTACAATCAGCCATGTTAAACTTGACTAATAGGTATGAAATGTATTTGTACTAAGTGACCACAATCCCATCATAATTTTGCTCAATTTCGAGCCCCAAAAATTGTTTTAGGAGCCCCAAATCACTCATTTCAAAGGCATTGTGGAGAGCAGTTTTGATGGTTGAAATGGAGGCAAATGGAGGCAAATGTGCTACCTGTGATTAGTAAATCATCAACATATAAAACAATAATAATAATATGGCCATCATACTACTGTAAATACACATTTGGATCTGATATACACCTTTGGAAGTTCTGCGAGAGAAGGAAGGCATCCATCTTGGAATACCACTCTCTTGGGGCCCGTTTTAACCCGTATAGTGACTTCTTTAGCTTGAAAACCAAATATGGATCAGTGATGTAGCCCTCAGGATGCTTCATGTATATCTCCTCATGAATATCTCCATACAGAAAGGCTGACTTAACATCCATATGATGCATTTCCTAGTGCTTAGATGTTGAAATTGCCAAAACAAGGCGGATGGAGTCCATTTTTGCAACCGGTGCAAAGGTCTCATGGTAGTCCACACCTTGGACCTGAGAGAAACCTTTTGCCACCAGAATTGCCTTATATTTGTAGGTGCTTCCATCAACAGCAAACTTGGTCCAAAACACCCACTTGCATTGAACCAATTTCCTTCCCATAGGAAGAGAAACTAGCTCCCAAGTAGTGTTTTTTTTAAGAGAATTCATCTCTTCATCCATGGAAACTTGCCATATCGGATCCTTTCAAGCATGGTAGTAGGATTTTGGGTCTGAAATAATCATCAAATAGCAAGTTTTAGATAGCAAATTATCTAGATAAGAGAGTGCAATACCTACTCTTTGAAAATCAGACCGGGTTCTCCTTGGATCATCCAAATTTCCAATGTTATCTCCTACAGAGGAGAGTGTCTCTCGGGCCAATGTGGGAATATGATTCTATACTTCAGGTTCTGATTCAACATCTGATGATTGCTGCACACTGATATCAGAAATCAAAGGATCCAAATCAAGGTCATCACCCCCAATTTCATCATCCAAATATTTAGTAGAATAGGAAGGAAATTTGTAACATCCCCGACCCCCTAACCGGCAAAGAGGACGCTGCCAAACCATCAAAAGCCTCCGGGAAATAGCCCCATGAACATGAACAAGCATATAATGCTGAAATAAAAAGCTTTAAACATAAAACATACTATGATGCATAATCCTTCATATACATAGAGGAAGCAAACATACATTCATTCAAGCATACCACATGTTCATTATATCCATTAATTAGTAAATATAAATGCAGAGACAAAATAGTCAAGAATACTTATCTTAAACAGAATTCGTCCCGCAACCAACTACGTCACTGCAACATTCCACCCAACCATAGGCTAGCGTGCTCATTAATCTCTCAGCAGCATTGCCACCCTCGAGCTGGGCATGATTCCTCAAGGAATAAGGGTCAAAGCGGGCTTACACATAGCCAAGGTAAACAAATCAGCCAAGCCCCCCCACAGTAGGGTTTATCAGGACTTCAAGGAGCTAGGAAAGGCTAAATGCTAAGCCAGTGGCCTTAATTGAGATCTAAGGATGCCTACACCAGAGTTAACCCTGACCTCTAATACATCCACACACCCAACACCAGGAATCAGTACTTTCTCTGCTTCACAGTCCCTCATGCCCTGACTTCCCTTTCCAATACTCTTCAAGGGTTGTGAAGAAGAAAGCCAATAGTCTCACTTTGTCTGAGTGGCTCCAAACACCAGTTTCTCAAGCATACCTAGCCTCTAATCCCACTCTCAATAGTCCAAAGACCAACCACTGCATACCGCAGTAAAACAAATAGTTCACAACTCTGTGAACAAGGTGAAGACAACAAGGTGACAACCCCAAACGAGAAGGTGAACTCAGCTCAAGTCAAACAAGACGATTCAGAGTTGTTCTTAGCCCTGGCATGGACAAAACAACTCAGCAACAATCCCAAAATATTTTTGCACACGTAGCAACCCAAAACTAGGGGAAGAACAATAGCCGCGCTTTTACCACTGCAGCAACAAGAGAAACACACAAACTCACAGCAAACCCCAAATGGAGGTAAAGGTTCGATTCTCAGTCTGGATAGGGGAAACACATATGTAGAACCCCAAATCAGTATGGAGACACACATACACACAGACAGAACATGAAGGCTCATTCACAGGAAATCATGGATGACAGAAGATGCTTCCCAACTCCCTACGTGAGTCCCAAAACAAAGGAGAGCATTCTGCGTGAGGAGGACCACACGCCTTTTCCCACCGGTGCGTAAGGAGAGTGAACAGAATGACTCATTGTGGGAGGAAGAACAAGAACCACCCTGCATGAGAGTGAGCAAGACCCAAAACCTCCAAGGAAATGGGATCGTGGAAGAGTGGAGTGCATGGTGACCGTCCCCCTGCCCTCCACGTGAGAAGAGAGATCCCGCTGGTGGAGTGTACACGGGACAAAGGTTGGAATTCCTTCCACCCACCACTCCCTAGGCATAATTTCTCCCAACTAATTGAACAACAGAAGTTTAATGGGTGGTCGACACATGGCAAACTCCTAATGGCTCCTACGGGCTAGACAACTCCCCCTTAACCTTGGGAATAATTCCCTTTTCATTTAACATTGTACCGTCATAGCTGGCTATAATTTTTTGATTAATTTTGCATGTTTACATGATGCCAGAACTATAATGTGCCAGATGGCATGATATACCATCAGCAACAATCCCAATTGTCGAAACATAACACAACCAAATCGATGGTGGGGCTTTTGCCTTTAGCTCCTCACCATGATTAATTACAATATATACATCATGTACCTTTAATGCAAATGGGGTCAAAACCGAGGTGTTACAATCCCCTCCCCCTTGGAATAACACCGTCCTCAGTGGTCCAATACATAGGCATACATATACAATTTGCACATCAAATTTTCAAAATTTTGCAGATCTATGCCACATTCAATTATTTACTTGAACTTTCAACACCAAGCCCCTCAGCTTCCATGAGCTTCTCCTACTGGTTCTTAGCTTTTGGCTCATCTTCAAGTCGAGGAACTTTGGGGCTGCTGCCCTCTTTATGTTCCCTCGTTGGGAAGTCCCGGTGTAAATGGTGTCCTCCGCATTTCCAACATTTCATTGGTTTCTTCATATTTACCCGCTCAATTTCCTTTGAGTCTTCATACCTGGACCATTTCTTAACAAATTGCTTGGATGAATGTCTCATCATTAGTCCACTTTCCTTGTCTTTACGGACTTGGAAGGATTTTTACCTCCTTTTTCAAACCAATAGAGTCTTGCAAAATCTGGTGGTTCATCTCATTCTGCCTTTTCTGTATCTTGAGCATCTCTCCAAGATTCTGTTGGGTCCTAGCAATCATTTGAAGGAGACTTCCAGCCAAGTCCAGCAACTTTTGGTCTGCTTCCATGATCAATGTGCACCACTGGATTTCACCTTTCTCACCTGTGAAATGCATCATTGAAATTCTATTAGACCAAGCATAATATAGACATTAATATCAGTCAATTAATTTCCCAATCGGCATGACAGTCCAAGTCTCATTGAGGAGACTTTCATATTTTTCTTGCCTTTCCAACAGGCACATGAGCTCATTCATGTCCATTCTTGGGCAGGGAATTAACCATTCCAGCCTTCATAGTTTACTTTAAGTGAGTAAACACATTCTATTTTCAGTCACACATACATTCAATCAATCCTTTGTTTTCACAATGCATAAGTATATATATATATATATATATATATATATATATATATAATCAAAAGGCAAGAGAGGGCAGCAAGTGTGTTTCCCCTCTTTGTTTTTTTCCATCCTGGAACCCACACCACCGCTGTGGCTTTTCATGCTCTTAGCCTCTTTCACTTCACTGTGAATGCCAGACCAATCCCTCTTGGTCATGACACTTAGTGTCTCCAGTCTATTTTAGACCTCTCAACCATGGAGCCTCCCCACATGGTTTGTCTTGGCTACTAGGACCTTCACAGTCTCACTAGCACATTTTTCATTACTGTTCATTCTGAGCTCTTCAGGACAGACACATGTCCTCTTGCACCCCTAGGATGCTCTCATAGTCCTCGCTCCCAGCGATACCTATATTCAAACATTGAATAGATTCACATGTTTAGTTTATTCTCATCGGTTTTTATCTCTAAAACAAGAGCTTAAAACATCATAACCAAATCATATACACATGTATATTCTTAAGCAAGATATTGCCAAATAAACTAATACTTATTTGTATTGTGCATTTCCTCGTTGGTCCACAGGATCCTGCTTTGCTTTGCAAGCCTTGGGATCGCCTATGGACTTGGATGTTAGGCCAGCACATAGGATGCTTCACAACATCCTTTTATATATATATATATATATATCAGGCATAGTCAAGCCAACCTCCAGTTGGGTTTATCAGACCATCAACAAATCACCTGTATTTATCTCAACAATACACTTATATCAACAATAAATGACCATTTCCAGAAGTGAGTTCTAACTCCACTACCCCATATCACACAAGAGGCCACTCCCTTCTCTGAGTTGACAGTCCCTTAGGAATGTCTCCTTCTCTGTGCTTTTTAGTAGAAGGTAGGATGAGCTCAAGCCATTGTCCATTTAGTGTACAAAACTAGACTACATCTGTTTAGCCTGAAAACACAAGCAATATAAGCATATTCATTAGCATTATTGCTCTAAAACTGTAACCACATTTCACATCATTCACTATCAAGTATTGAGACACCAGGAGTGCATCCACTCCATAGGGTGTAATCAATATTGAAAAACCCTACCATGATCCGACATTGGGAAAGTGTGCACCCTTTTCCGGTGTGTGCCATGTAGGCCCTATTCATACTCAAGAAATAGGTCATAATGGAAATAAAATCAAAACATGTTCTGCATATTGAATTCAACAATTTGACATGCATATTCTTAGCTAGGGTTACACATAACACTTATCCATTTGCCGATGCAGTATTCCTTCATTAAGGAGGAATGGGAGCTCCCTTCTCTGAGTTGGCAGTCCCTTGGTTTTCCATCCCAACTCCTTTTTACATTTCACATTCACACATGTCTTACTGACATAATTCATACCATCTCACTCATGTTGCTTACCAAACATGTAGTGCATATGAGACATTTCCAAAATGTCCAATGGAGTTTCACCAGAAACCCATTTCCAAGATAAGGGAAAACCTTCCCATGGAGTTTGGCTCCTATAGGCCATCACACATGATCTTCCTGTAGTGTGTACCCCTGGAACATTCATCAAGTAGCCAAATAGTCAATAATTATCTGATAATACAATTCAAATTTGATTGTTCCATAACTAAGAAATGACATTAGTAATTAAATTCAATGAGAATTTGCAACTCTGTCTACTACAGAAATTGATTTGCTTGGCAATGAGGTGATCCTCATTTGTGGGTCTCTTGTAAGCAGCACTACTATGCCCATTATATGTTTATGCTTACTGGCATAATATGAACACCCACTTACAATGCATTCTCCTGACACAATCTTATGCAAGCCAATAGTGATTAGTAGTTGTTAGCAATTTCTTAGAACCAGAATTCACAAATTCAAATTTAACAACCCATTATGCATACAAACTATTTTCACAGCCATGATACTCTTCTCATAAGGTTTGGCTCTTTCACATCGTAGATTCCAGCATTTTTCATGGTCTTACTCTCATTTCCATGCTCTAAACAATCTACCTGAAAACTAAACTTCAATCAGCCAAACACTTGGTAAGTATTTATGCATATAACCTTTTCCATTGCTGCAACAATCACTGAAGCATTTTCAGAATTATAGAATTCGAATACTTCCAGCTGTTAGCACATCAATATTACCAAACTCATTTACTTCACGCAATCATTATCATACTAAAATTGCAAGGTATAGTCACATCATTTATGCAATTTAAATGAATGGTTTAGATACTTCTTACTTCACAAGCATATCATTGTACCACCTTTCCCTTCCATAGAGCATTTTCGGCAGTCAATCGATCATGACTACCCTCTTCATGCACTTACTATCCTGCATTCATAACAGCTCTTGACATGGTTCCAGAATTGTCATCAATTCATCATTTCAGCCATTAATTATTTATAATAACACATACACTATCTCTATGCATTCATGCAATGCATCACAACATTTGCACCCATACTTATGTAATCAATTACTCACACCCTTCATATGCATCCATTCAATGCATAACTACAAGATTTATAAAATCCTTAAATGCATATCCACTCGATGCTACCTTGCATTGATTCAGGAATATTATGCATTCAATCATACCATGCATGGCCTAACCATGACTACTTCAATCAAGATCATCAGTGCTTACTTTCCTTGGGCTACTAAGCTCATCACAACATAATACAGGCATGACACATTTCTATATGAATGGAGTATAAAATTCAAATACCCACAAGATATGAGACCTCTTACCTTTACCACTCCATGTAATTTGTCATAATAAAACTCTTACCTTCATGGGTCCTACTTACACCCTTGACATTACCTTTTCTGCAATTTGTTATTAGTCTATCAAATTACTCATTCAGGTGAAGGTAAAACTGTGACATTTACACCTCACCAAGTTGTAATCAAGGATTTTAAAAATCCTCAAAATGTCCTTGCTACTGGAAATGTTGATGATATTACTAGGTTGTAAAAATTTAACAACTTTGGGTCATTACCTTTTCCTTCAGTTTTTGTTGCTCATAGTGATAACTTGAGAAAACTTTGGCATGAGCGATTTGGTCACTTAAATTATTGCTCATTGCAACAACTATGTAAAGACAATATGGTGACTGGTCTTCTGATGGTATCTTGCAAGGATGGTGTTTGTTCCAGTTGTGTACTCGAAAAACATCATCGGGACAGTTTTGACAAACGTGCCTCTTGGCACACCTCGGTTCCTTTGGAGCTTGTGCATAGTGACTTGTGTGGTCCTCTTCCATTTGCATCATTTTCTGGTTTCAAATATTTCATAACTTTCATTGATGACTACTCCAGATGCACTTGGGTTTAATTCCTAAAACTTAAGAGGGGAGTATTTAACATGTTCTTAGCCTACAAGGCCCTTGTTGAAAAACAATCTGGTCATCAAATTATTAAGTGAAGATCTGACAATGGAGGAGAATATGTTAACAACAAGTTCACTACTTTCTGCACTAAACAAGGAATCCAACAACATCAAATTGTTCCATATACACCACAACAAAATGGTGTAGCTGAACGGAAGAACCACACTTTAAAAGAAATGGCTAATTGTATGATCCAATTTAAGGGACTAAGTCTTCAATATCGGGCTGAGGCCATAAATTGTGCAAATTACATAGTTAATCGCACACCCACTAAAGTTTTACAAGGCATAACACCATGGAGTACAATTAAACCAGATGTAAGTCACATTCGTGTGTTTGGTTGTGAAGCATGGGCTCACATTCTGGATGAAAAATGGAAAGCATTGCAGCCTAAAAGTGAAAAGTGCATATTTGTTGGATATTCAGAAGATGTAAAAGGTTATAGACTTCTTCAGCACATTCTCATGATATAATCATTAGAAGAGATATTAAATTTGATGAAAATCTCTTGGCCTGGGAGCCTAACTTGGTGGGTGTACCATCTTTGGCCTGCGAGCATGATTCGGAAATTGTGCCTTCTTCTTCTTCTTCCAACTTCCTTGATAGGTTTCCAACTCCAGTTTCTGATGATGATAGTGAGGATGAAAATCCACCTTCACCTGCTCATGTTCCTCCAATTGCACCAGCACCAATGCTTCCTCGATGGGTTCGTTCAACATGTGAAGCAGCTGGTGATCTTGCCAGTGATCCTAGAGATCAACGTCGAACACACTCTCAGTTTCAACGAGCCTCTTCTTTTTTGGCTCAAGTTTCTGAGAATCATGATCCAGAAAATTTTGCAGAAGCTTCAGGAAATCCAAATTGGGATGCAGCTATGGATGAAGAATATCATTCCTTAATGATGAACAATACTTGGGATCTTGTTCCTCTTCCAAAAGGAAGAAAACTTGTCAGATGATGGGTCTACAGAACTAAGTATGCATTAGATGGAAGTGTTCAAATACTTAAGGCAAGGTTAGTTGGCAAAGGTTTTTCCCAAGTTGAAGGGATTGACTACAATGAAACATTTGCTCCTATTGCAAAAATGAATTCCATCTGCCTTGTTCTTTCCCTTGCAGCCTTACATAACTGGGAAGTCCATGAAATGGATGTTGAGTCTTCCTTTTTACATGGTGATTTATAGGAGGAAATTTACATGGAACAACCTCCTGGTGTTAGAAAACAGGACCGGCGCAGAGCAATAACAGATATATAGTTAAATCATTAACAAGATGCAAAACACATTAAAACATTACAGAGAGACATAGATATAACGTGGTTCACCCAAACGATGGGCTACGTCCACAAATAAATTTCCAGTCATTTTATTACAGTCCAGAAAGATGAAGGGATACACCCTGCAGCAAAACTGCTGCACTTCCTCTTCACGCTCTCACAGTCTCTCTTCCAATACAATACAATACCATACTCAGTCATTTTACAATGCTTTCTTTTATAGGGGAAATACAATGGGAAAATTCTATGGTTAACCCAATACCATGGGTCCGCAATACTGTTGGCCAACACACATCCCAAAAAAAATTCTCGGGGGCTCCGCCCCTGAACCCCCATGTCTCGAGGGCATTTCCCCCAAACCCCAAGGCAAGGGGAATGAGTGTACAGTACTCCTGGGTTACAATCACAACTAAATAATGTCTCTGGATCTCGAAGATTAGGCTCCACAACCAACAATATCCCACTTGGAGACTGATCAGAGCAACTCCACCACTACTGCACTTGCTAGACTATGCTCTGGACCTTGGACTTGGAAAATTTCTTCTTTTCACCTTCATGCTTGAAGGCCAACAGAAACCGAGTAGGAACTCAGTTTCTCTCTGGTTACTCCCTTTTTCAACATGTCTGCAAGATTCTGGCTAGTGTGTATCTTTTCTAATTTTAACAGTTCTTCATCTAGAACAAATCTTATGAAGTGGTACTTGAGTTGTATATGTTTAGTCCTTGAATGAAAGGCTGAGTTATTTGCAAGATGAATGGAACTCTTGCTGTCACTGTACAACCTACTATTATCCTGCTTCTTACCCAGTTCTTCCATGAAACTCTGCAACCAAATCATCTCCTTACTAGCCTCTGTAGCAGCAACATACTCTGCTTCCATTGTTGAAAGTGAAACAACCTGTTGTAGTTTTGAAATCCAACTTACTGTTGTTCTACCTATAGTAAACACATATCCTGTGGTGCTCCTCCTGTTGTCTTTATCACTAGCCATATCTGCATCAACATATCCTTGTAGAACAGTGTCTGAACCTTCAAAACATAATGCATGAGAAGTGGTACCTCTCAAATACTTGAGAATCCACTGTACTACTTTCCAATGCTCTTTACCTAGATTATTCATATACCTACTCACAACTCCCACTGCATGTGCAATATCTGGTCTTGTGCACACCATGGCATACATCAAACTCCCAACTGTTGATGAATAGGGAATCTTGGACATGTAATCTATCTCTTCCTGTGTCTCTGGACACATATCCTTGCTTAGTTTGAAATGGCTCGCCAAATGTGTACTGACCGGTTTTGCATTCTACATTCTAAACCTATGCAATGCATTTTCTATGTACTCACCTTAAGACAATGTCAATTTGCGATTTTTCCTGTCTCTTCTTATTCTCATACCAAGGATTTGCTTTGCAACACCCAAATCCTTCATCACAAATGATTTAGCTAGTTTTCTTTTGAGCACATTTATATCCTGCATGTTAGACCCTACAACAAGCATGTCATCCACATACAATAACATGATAATATATCTTCCATTATCTAGCCTCTTGAAATAAACATAGTGGTCAGAATGACATCTATCATAACCTTGTTCTGTCATAAACTTATCAAATTTTAAATACCACTACCTTGGAGCTTTCTTCAGGCCATACAAGCTCTTCTTCAACCTGCAAACCAAATTCTTCTTCCCTTTGACCTCATACCCTTGTGGATACTACATATAAATCTCTTCCTCCAAATCCCCATGGAGAAAGGTTGTTTTTACATCTAACTGTTCAAGATGCAAATCTTCTACTGCCACTAGACTTAAAATAGTTCTAATTGAAGTCATTTTAACAACAAGAGAAAATATTTCATCAAAGTCTATACCTTTCTTTTGTGCAAACCCCTTTACAGCAAGTCTATCCTTATACCGCTTCTTTCCTCCATCTTCTTCCTTCAACCTATAAACCCATTTCTTCTGCAATGCCCTTTTTTTTGCAGGCAACTTAACCAGATCCAAATTCTGGTTTCTTACCAATGAGTCCATCTCCTCATCCATGCCTTGCTCCCACTTATTTCTAGTTTCTACCTGCATTGCTTCTTCAAAACATTCTAGTTCACTAGAATCAGTCATCAATAAATAATACAGTGAAGGAGAGAATCATTCAAGGGGTTTACTTAACCTGGTATACTTTATTATAGTTGCAGGAGTTTTAGGTACCTGCTGCTACACTTGATTTTCTGGTGCTTTTGGAACTTCATTTTCTTTGATTTCATCAAGCACTATGTACTTCGTGTTTTCCTTTTCTTCTTTCTTTCCCTACAACTGATCTTTGTACATGACCTTTTCATTGAATACTACATCTCTACTCCTAATTATTTTTCTATTTTTAAGATCCCATAAGCGATAACCAAAATCGTCAACCCCATATCCAATAAAGGTACATTTCTTGGATTTAGCCTCAAGATTTGTTCTAACATATTTATCAATATGGACAAATGATTCACAACCAAAAGTTCTCAGAAATGAGTATTTTACCCATTTTCCTATCCATGCCTCCTCTGGAATGCCACCATCCAAAGCGCTTGAAGGCCCTCTGTTTATTAAATAAATAGCAATGTTTACAGCATCAGCCCAAAACTGTAAGGGCAACCCTGCATGCAATCTCATACACCTTGCACACTCCATGATCGTTCTGTTCATCCTTTCTGACACACCATTTTCTTGGGGTGTTCCAGGGACTATCTTCTCTCTGTGAATCCCATTGTGTGAACAGTAATTATCAAACTCCTTGTTGCAGTACTCGCCTCCATTATCAGATCTGAGACATTTCAACCTTTTTCCTGTCTCATTCTCAGCCAAAGCTTTCCACTTCTTAAAAGTATCAAACACATCAGATTTTTGTATAATGCAATAAACCCAAGTTTTTCTAGTTGCATCATCAATAAAAGTAACATAATAATGAGAGCCACCAAGAGATTGTACCTGAGATGGTCCCCATACATCTGTATGGACAAGCTCTAACTTTTCACTCTTCTTTTGTTTCCCAACCCTGAGAAATCTAACTCTCTTCTGTTTTCCATAAACACAGTTCTCACAGAATTCCAAACTTACCTGCTTCAGATCAGGAAGCAGTTTCCTTGAGTGGAGAATCTACATCCCCTTCTCACTCATGTGGCCAAGCCTATAATGCCACAATGCTGCACCTGTTTATGTGGAAGCTACAGAGATAGAATAATCAGTATTATGAGGACATAAATATAACGTACCTATCCTATCTCCTTTTGCAATTACCATTGATCCTTTAGTGATCTTCCACCATGTTTCTCCAAACGTAGACAAACAACCGCTATCTCCCAACTGCCCCGTTGAGATCAGATTTCTTTTCATAGCAGGAATGTGCCTTACATTCTTTAGCAGCCATTCACTTCTATTATTTAACTTAATACATACCTTACCCTTTCCAACAATTTTACATGGTTCATCATCCCCCAATAGCACATGCCCAAAATCACCTTGAACATAATCATGAAAGAATTTCCTATGGGGTGTAGCATGACATGAAGTCCCTGAATCTACTACCCAATAATCACTAGTATTATCTAATGCAAGAATCAAAGCATCTTGTAACAAATCACCTGCTACATTCGCTTCCTGAGTAGTCTCTTGTTGTCTGTCTCCTTTTTTCTTTGGAGCTCTACAGTCTTTCTTCATATGTCCTTTCTTACCACAGTTCTAGCACTCTATTTTTTTGAATCTGGACTTGGATCTTCCCTTTTTAGACTTGCCGCAATTTCCTGGGCTCCTTCCTCTCTCGTTTTGTCTCCCTCTGCTCTCCATGGTCAACGCATTACCTAATGTCTCACATGTGCTTTTTCTTTGCTTTTCCTTGTTAAGAATAACACCAACAACATCATCAAACTTAAGAGTGTTTGAACTAGGGACAAAGTTACTTACATCCATGACCAAGCTATTCCAGCTTTCTGTAAATGAGCACAAGATTAGAAGAGCCCTAACCTCATCATCAAAGTTCACTTTTACAGAACTTAACTGACTGGTAAGTGTATTAAACTCATTTAAATGGTCTGCAACAGATCCACCTTCCGACATCTTCATATTAAATAAACGCTTCATTAAAAAAACCTTGTTACAAGTCGAGAGTTTTTCATAGAGCTTACTCAATGCGCTCATCACACCCTCTATTGTTTTTTCTTTCGAAATATTGAAGGTCAGCGATGAAGCCAAGCATATTCGTGTTGTTCCCAGTGCCTTTCTATCAAGAACCTCCCATTCTTCATCCTTCATAGCCACCGGCTTTTTTTCTTTTTCGCCCAATGGCAGGTACAGATCCTTCTGGTACATATAGTCCTCCATTTGCATCTTCCATAACTAATAGTTTTGGCTGTTAAATTTCTCGACCCTAAACTTTCCTTCTTCCGCCATTGCTCCCACTTGAACCAGGAACCCTTCTTTCCTATGATTTTACCAACCAAATAGACCTTTTGGCTCTAATACCAATTGTTAGAAAACAGAACCGCAGAGCAATAACAGATATACAGTTAAATCATTAACAAGATGAAAAACACATTAAAACATTACAGAGAGACATAGATATAACGTGGTTCACCTAAATGATGGGTTACATCCACAAAGAAATTGGCAGTCCTTTTATTGCAGTCTAGAAAGATGAAGGGATACACCCTACAACAAAACTGTTGCACTTCCTCTTCACGCTCTCACAGTCTCTCTTCCAATACAATACAATACCATGCTCAGTCGTTTTACAATGCTTTCTTTTATAGGGGAAATACAATGGGAAAATTCTAGGGTTAACACAATACCATGTGTCCACAATACTGTTGGCCAACACACATCCCAAAAAAATTTCTCGGTGGTGTTTCCCCCAAAACCCTTTTTTCGAGGCGCTTCCCCAAACCCCAAGGTAGGGGGAATGAGTGTACAGTACTCCTGGGTTACAATCACAACTGAATAATATCTCTAGATCTTGAATATTAGGCTCCACAACCAACACCTGGATATGTTCAGGATAACTCTAGCCGTGTCTATCTCCTTAAGAAATCTTGATATGGCCTTAAGCAAGCTCCTAGAGCTTGGTATGCCAAAATGGATAACTTTCTCCTTGACATTGATTTTTCTAGATGCCATTCTGACCCCAATGTCTATACCAAGAAAGTAGGAACCCATCTCATCATACTTGTTCTTTATGTTGATGATCTTATCCTTACTGGTAGTGACCCTAACCTTATAACCCATGTGAAATCTAGTCTTAAGGAAAATTTTGAAATGTCAAACTTATGACATTTGCATTATTTTCTTGGTATCCAAGTATTGCAAACCAAAGAAGCAATCTTTCTTTCCCAGTCTAAGTATGCTTGTGACCTTCTTCGTCACTTCCACATGGAAGATTGTAAACCAACCCCTTCTCCCTTCCATTCTGGAGTCAAACTTTCTGCCACTTGTACTTCCCCTAAAGTAGATGCCACCTTGTATCGTTAGATTGTTGGTAGCATTTTATACTTGACTCATTCCCGTCCTGACCTTTCCTTTGTTGTTGGTCGTGATGCCCGTTATATGCAAACTCCTCATGAAAGTCACTAGAAAGTAGCAAAAAGAATACTTTGATATATTTGAGGTACAATTCAGTTTGGGATTCATTACAGTACAGGGGGGAAACCTTTGTTGGTTGGTTTCACTTATTCATATTGGGCCGGCAATCCTGATGATCAAAAGTCTACTGCAGGTTATGTTTTCAGTCTGGGATCTGTACTTATCACTTGGGCTTGTAAGAAAAAACAAGCTCTTGCTCTTTAATCAGTAGAAGTAGAATATTGAGCCGCGGTTAATGCCAATCGGGAAGCTTTATGGCTTCAACAAATCCTTTCAGATTTTGGATTCGAGCAGCAGTAGCCTACTCCACTTTGGTGCGACAATCAAAGTGCCACCAAGCTTGCCAAAGATCTCATTCTACATCAGTGCAGCAAACACATTGAGCTACACATGCACTTCATCAGAAATCTTGTTCATGATCGTATTATTGAAGTGCTCTATTTCCCTACAGATGATCAAGTTGTAGACATCTTCACCAAGTCTCTTACAGAAGAGAAGTTTTCTAAACTTCAGTCTATGTTAGGAGTTCAGGAATGTGTCCTTAAGGGGGGATAGGCTCTAATGCCTCCTTCCTTCTCCTAATAGTGTCACTTTTGTAAATCCTTCAATCCTATCCCATGTTGTTCTTAAGGGGGGATGTTAGGATATTTAGACACTTATGAGTTAGTTAAGATCAACTTGTGTAATATATCTGTTAGGTAAAAGTGTGTTTCTTTAGTATGCATTAGTATGCATTTGTAAATATTTTAATCTGACGGTCACGATATGTTCTAGACATAGAGTGATCTGATAGTCATGATATGTTCTAGGCATAGAGTGATCTGATGGTTCAACTTCTCTTAGATCATACCTACCATTGATCTGTAGATTAACACCCGATTGGTCTATGATCTCTATTTAAAGAGCATAGAGGGTCCTTGGCTAGTTGATCGATTATGAGAATCTCATGTAACTTTCTTTCTTTTGCATAATAAATTGCTCCAAGTAGCTATTTGGCTGGGGTCGTGGACTATTTCCTTCTCGAGGATTTTAACCACATGGCAAACATCAGTGTGTTGATCTGTGATCTATTTGTGTGAAGCGGTTGCTCAAGGTGTTTGGTCGTTTGGGAGTACCCTATGTACCCGAACATCCATTTATCAGTTTTGTGGTTTCAAATTTTATATTTAATTTATTAAATTTATAAATGTGACATTTAAAACTTTAAATATAATAAAATTAAATAGCTTAACTCTAATGGTTGAGTGTTGTGAATTGTAAGTAAAAATTTATGAATTAAATCTTCAAGTTGGTTACCTTTGTGAATATTATAGGCCTCACTTAATTAACTTATATAAAAACTATTTCAATTCAATATTACCAATTTGTTAATTAAATTCATGTTTTAAATTCAATATTACAAAATTCTTAATTAAGTTTATGTTTTAAATAATCCAAGAACATGAAACAAAACAAAAAAGTAAATAAGGATTATCATTAAATTTGTAGCAATCTTTTACTTTTTATATATAAAAAATGCAAGGAATAATAACTTATAGAAAAGGACAAAATTCGTATCCATCATTTTTAAATTATTAAATTAGAGTCGAGATGGTTGGTTGTATGGTCCCACTCACTCGCTTAAGGTTGAGTGAGAAATCCCACTCACTAAAAGGTAAAGGACATGCAATATGTAATTTAATACAAGTCATCCCCCAAACATGGTTAGGGTATATAGGTCATTCCAAACTTAGCTCGGTTTAAATAAGTAAACACACTAAGATTAAGCATTGAAGATGAAGGAACAAAATGAAAGATAACATATATAGTACATGACATTGATTCAACAAATAACATTCACATATATGCCAACATAGCCATCTAAAATAATCTATGCATTAAAATATATGACATTAATACATGTCACAAATACAACACTTGGGAAGTTGCCAAGCTACCAACATAATCATCTATGAATTATGGGTTCATATAGTGAAATTTTGGTAGAATATAACAATGAATTTTACTTTTACTCCAAAAGTCATATGAATTATATTTTATCCTCACTCCTACAAAGTCTACCGACCTCCACAAAACATTAACAATGAGGTTTCTTACAACCAATGAGTTATATGAGAGCAAGACTAACTCCCTCTTGTAGCCATTCTAGGACACATCATGAAGAAAACCCTCCCACCCATGATGATGAAGACGATGATGATGCTGAAGACGATGATGATCAACATGATGAAGATGATGATGATGATGGTGATTATGGTGATGATGGTTATGATGATGATGATGATGATGATGATGATGATGAGGGTCATGATGATGAAGATGATGATGATGAAGATGACGATGACAACGATGACGATGATGATGATGATGATGATGAGTGTCATGATGATGAAGACGACGAAGAAAATGATGATGATGATGATGATGAGGGTCATGATGACGAAGACGATGATGATCGACATGATGAATATGATGGTGATGATGGTTATGATAATGATGATGAGGAGGAGGAGGATCATGATGATGAAGACAATGATGATAAACACGATGAAGATGATGGTGATGATGGTGATGATGGTTATGATGATGATGATGATGATCATGATTAACATGATTGATGAAGATGATGATGATCAAAATGATGATGATGATTAAGATAATGGTGATCATCATCATTACCATCATCATCATCATCATCATCATCACTATCACCGTCATCATCGCCATTACCATCATCATCATCATCATCATCATCATGACGACGATGATGATGATGACGATCATGATGATAATGAGGGACATGATAATGAAGACGATGATGATGAAGACGAAGATGATGGCGATGATGATGATGAGGGTCATGATGATGAAGACGATGATGATGAAGACGATGATGACGATGATGATTATGATGATGGAAATGATGATGATGATGATGAATATGATGAATATGATGGTGGTGATGATGGTGGTCATCATCATTTCCGTCATCATCATTGTCATCATCACCATCATCATCGCCATTACCATCATCAAGATGATGAAGACGAAGACGATGATACTGATGATGATGATGATGATGATGATGATGATGAAGACGACGAAAACAATGATGATGATGATGATGAAGATCATGATGACGAAGACGATGATGATAAACATGATGAATATGATGGTGATGATGTTGATGATGGTTATGATGATGATCATCATCATGATCATGATCATCATGATGAAGATGATGATGATGATGATGAATATGATGGTGATGATGGTGATCATCATCATTGCCATCATCATCATCATCATCATCATCATCATCATCATTTTCATCATCATTGCCATTACCATCATCATCATCATCATGATCATCAACATCTCCATTTTCATCATCATCATCATCATCATCATCTTCATAGTCACCATCATCACCATCATCATCATCATCATCATCAACTTCACCATCTTCATCATCATCATCTTCGTCTTCATCAGCATAATCGTCGTCGATGTTGTTGTGATCGTCATCATCATCATGATCATCATTGTCCTTGTTTTCATCGTCTTCACCATCATCATCATTTTCATATCTCCCTCATAATAGAAGTCTCAACATGTGGTGAAAATTGCCTTACTTCAAAACCAAGATTGAGGTAATCATACAATACCAAATGATTGATAACATCATAAAGGTAAGTACATGGCAAATTAGATGGGTAAGTACATGGCACACTATATGGCACATTAAGTAAGTACATGGCACATTAGATGGGTAAGTGCATGGCACATTGGATGAACAACATGACACATTAGATGGGTAAGTACACACATTAAATGATTGATATCTACATAAATTCTAAACAAGAAATATGTTTTAAATAACACATTAAATGAATTACATTGGTTTTATGGCCATTGTCAACTTACTAAAACACATTTGCGCCCATTATCAACAACAACAACACGATTTGTCACCTCTCGCACCTGTGGAAATTGCATTGTGAGTTGTGTCCATTCTTTGGCCCTCCGACGAGTATTGTCGACCTCTCGCGCCTACAGAAATTGCCATTAGAGCATTTTTCTCATCCTTCGGCCCTTCGATGAGTAAGGTTTCAGAGGTTTAAGAGGGATATTGTTGCAACTTTCTTTACAGTTACCAAGGGCCAACAATTTTGAGAGAGACATACGCTGACTATGAAGGGCCAATGACTGGTAAGTCAGTTACCAACCTTTCATTCAATGCCCTGTATAATTAGGGGTTTAATTGAGTAAGTTGTAGGTGTTTTCGTAACTATTGGTCAATGATTATTGGAGCTAGGCTGTGACTATTTGAAAGTTTCTAGATATGGCTTGTGACTGTTTCAAGGCTGCTAGGGCTGGGTTTTGACAGTTTGATTCTGCCTAGTCTGGGTCGTAACCCTCATAGGATTCCTACTTCTTTTCTGCAGTGTATTGCTACAACAATTCTATTAGAATGCTTATTTCTTAATGGAGGGGGGTCACTCTCGTTCCGGAACATAGGAACTTAGTGTAGACTTGCCATCTCCAAGGCTTCCATTATATAGCCATGATTTTATTGTGATTTGGCACATGTAGAAAAAGGCAAGCACACACAAAATTTCAGAAACTATGGATAGGCCCTTATAAGATAGCTGCTATTTAGAAAGAAAGTAAAAATAATCATGCTTTTCTTCTTCTTTTGGGGCTAGGACATTTCTTTCTGTGCTTCATGTTATTGTCTTGCAAAGAATTCCTGACAATGATCATATATGAGAGATTTCAAGGTCAAGGGCTATGGCTGCTATGGGAAATACCAAGTTTATAAGCATTTTATCCAGCTACAGCAAACCTCAAACTAGATAGATAGATAGCATTATCTAGGTTTGTTGTGTGTTAGGGATTCATGTGTATGAAACGAAAGCCATACACTTTAACTTTGTATGCATGCTTGTTGTGTATGCTAGAAAGCATACACAGTCAATAAAATTTGATGTGTATTCTTGCTAGCATACACAATTTCCACT
The DNA here is from genome assembly GCA_001517045.1 of Pseudotsuga menziesii. Taxonomy (NCBI): domain Eukaryota; kingdom Viridiplantae; phylum Streptophyta; class Pinopsida; order Pinales; family Pinaceae; genus Pseudotsuga; species Pseudotsuga menziesii. The sequence goes on along the minus strand of LPNX011101983.1, from coordinate 314,816 downwards.
TGGGACTTGATAGTGATAAAACCAAATGAGCATGTAATTTCCCATGTGTCATTCATTCTTAGTGTAACGCTCCACTTGGGGATTTGTTATGGACTTATTCCATGCAAGTTATTGAGTGTCTTTGTAGTGATTATTAGTTAGTGTTATGCTAGCTATGTGAAGGATCTTGAAATAATGATTATTTGTTATTATAACAATGTTTGTTCTCAATGGATGCATGCACTAGGGTTCCTTGGATTGTGAGATGTAAGTGAAGAGTGTGTGAAGCTTGTGTGACATGAGTTATTGGGTTTGGATAGTGGTGTGATCCTTATATATTGATGTTGATCTCCTTGAAGAGGATTCTGTAGCTTGGTTGGATGCCTTGATAGGGCTTGCTATTATTAGTTAGGGGTTGCACTGATTGTGGATGCCCTAAATAGGGTTTGGGTTTCATTCATAGTACTTTCTTATGATCAATTGGACTTGTTGTACCATATCGGTATTAGATGATATATTTAGCATGACTTAGATGAGACTGCAAATTTGAAAGGCGTTATTATATATCTAATGTTAATGAATTCAATTTCATGTATGCATACCATACATGTACTATTGAAGGGTTTTTGTATTGATTTAGCATGAATTAGATGAGATTGCAGATTTCAAAGGTGTTATTATACATCCAATGTTAATGAATGAAATTTCATGTATGCATACCATAGATTTACTAATATAGGGTTTTTGTATTGATTTACTGTTGAAATATGTCTCCGTTGTCTATTTATTTGAACTTGCCTACCATATTGGTGGGAGAATTTCATGAAGTATTTTCAAGTGGTTACTAAATATTTTATTTTGGCCTTAACACTCAAATTTCTATGAGATAGACCTATGATCATTCTCATTGGAGTGAGTTGAAATTTATGAATTGGTTAAAGTGCATATTTCTTGGTGAAATTTTCCTTGTTCACAAAATTCCTACATTTATTAGTTGACCCACTAAGGCATTTATAAGTGCACAATGTAACCCAATTCTTGTGAGGATTTCACATTTTATCTCCCCTTCCTCTTGGGTTCCCACCACCAATTTCACAGCAACATCCACTTTAGCTCTTATTTTAGATTGGCTTGAATCCTTCATGACCGATACTTGATTTTCCTGATATAAATATTGCTTAGGCTTACAACCTATCTACATCTCTATCCATTTTTCTTTCTCCCATGAATATTCTAACACTTATAATTCCAAAGACCAAGGACCAATTAATGTTGACTGAATATTTTAGGATGAAGCACTATATAAGGGCCCTATAATGTTGAGCATCATTTGAAAACTATTTATAAACATTACTGTAATCAATAGGAGTAAACTTAGCACTTAATTATAACAATGATTTTTAGTTAACTTAAGAAAAAATATTGCTCTCAGATAGAAGTCATCTCTCAATTAGCAAAACTAGTGCTTAATATAACGATGTCATTCCTAAACCATTAAGCCATGCACCACTAGGAAAACCCATCAAAACATGAGAAATTGATCTTTGACATGCCACTGCCACCTAATTATTCCAACTTATAAATAAAATGCTCTCTTTCATGTTATCACATCCCAACCCACATTAGCTTTTGAGAATGTTTTAATTCTCTAGTGTGGTAATGATTTTCAACATGTTTTAATCACCTTCATATTTATGAATCCATACCATGATTAATAAGAGTTTTATGGTATTTATTCATTAACCCTTTTAAGTGTTGAGGCCCCCCTACATACTAACTCGGCCCTCTTAAAATACTCAAAAGAGAATTTCCCTCCCTCAAGAACCAATTCCTCCTTGGATAGACAATCTCATGCAACATAGCAATACAAATTTGGAAATTTGGGTACTGGCTCAATGCTAGGTCAAGAGATGTGTCAAGATCCACTATTGGATGAAATGGGTTTACGAGTTCAATTGGTCGAGTCTCAGATGGTGTACCATATTGACGTGATCGAGCAACTAATTTGATGTCACATGAATCAATATTGAGTATGTGGTAAGTTCATTTTCCAGACTAGGAAGGAATGGAAGGTGACTGTGTATGCATGCTTGTTGTGTATGCTAGCAAGCATACACAGTCAATAAAATTTGTTGTGTATTCTTGATAGCATACACAACAATCAAGAAAAAAAATTTGTTGTGTATGTGTGTTTGTTGTGTATTCTTGATAGCATACACAACAATCAAGCAAATTTTTTTGTTGTGTATGCTAGCACGCATACACAGCAAAAAAATTTGCTTGCTTTGTTGTGTATGCTAGTAAGCATACACAGTCAATAAAATTTGTTGTGTATGCTTGCTAGCACACACAGCAAAAAAATGTGCTTGCTTGATGTGTATCGACTTTCATAATGTTCTTGGAGGATCAACCTTGAGATTCAATGACTATATCCTAGAGGAGGCAGGCATAGATTTCTATTGATGAATATGATTCTAATATGGGTAATGATTCTTTGACATGTATGATTTATGATTTATTCACAATCATTTTTTTAAATGTCCTTTCTCATCGAAAACTCTTCCCCATTTCCCCATTTTTTGCAACTTAGAATCTAACCATAACCCTAAATCTATAAGATGAACCCTAACTTCATGCTTCTAGGTGTTCAGCTAATACCACTACTGTAGTTGCACATGACCTTGAGGAGTCCAAGCTTGAGCGAGATGATGGTGCCATTTCTAGTCTTAATTCTAGCTATAAAAGTGGTGATAAGTTTGATGATTGATCATTTTGATCAATGACATGTATGATGTATGATCATTGATGTATTTGTATGACATTGGCATGATAGTATGTTGTTTTTTTGGACTGTACAAACCATTTAGGGCTCATTAATTATTTATTTTATTCTAGATATGTATTTCATTATTCACAATAGAATTTGTGTTAAGCATACACAGTCAATCAAATTTGTTGTGTATGCTTGCTAGCATACAAAAAAAAAAATTGCTTGCTTGATGTGTATGCTTGCAAGCATACAAAGAAACTTTTATTGACTGTGTATGCTGCTAGCATACACAGCAAGCATGCATACACAATATTTTTTTGTTATTTTGAAGAACGTTTGGTCCTTTAGTTTTCTTGACATTATGAACCATGATGAATGTTATGAATTTATGACTGAAATTTAAATGCATTGATGTATCACAATTCACTATGATATCATGTTACTATGTTAGTGTTACTGACAAGTTGACACATGTTAGATAGTAGAATTTATTTAATTTTTATGTTAATGTTAGTAATAAGTATGTTATTGTTGTTAACTTGTTTATATCATTGTATCAGTATGACATTCATTTTTATTTCAGTTTGAAAATTACATGTTATGATGTTGATGTATCAGTATGATGTAACATGTTAAATTGTTAATGTATGATTCATCAATCTATGATTGGGGTCTGTAATGCATCTAGAGGCTAGAACTTCTCTCAAAATGTTGTTTAGAGGCTCAGAACAGTTCATATAATGACCAAGTTTGGGATTTATGGTTGTTTTCATGCCCATATATGTTACTGTCATGTTGTCTTTCCCACAATCATCCCAGAATTAAAAACGAATGTTCTTTTAGGGCTTCTTGAGGCCACAAATAGACCGAGAATTTCCCATAGTGCTGTAAAAATGGTATAGACATGTCTAAAAAGTAATCTTTGTCATGGGACAAAGATTTCTAATCCATTTATCAATTACAAGCAATATTTGTCATAGGACAAAGATTTCTAGAATGTCTTTTCTTATAATCGGTAATAACCCCATTAAGTTGGGATCACTTAGAATACTAGGCAATATTGGGACACAATATACTACAGAAGATGGACGAGAAAATGGCTCAAATGAAGACTACACTAAAGGAAGATAAAAATTGTTAAAATAACTATAACAATACAAAAGGGGACTTAATTCCCTATAGTTGATTTATTGGTGTCTCAAGCCAATCTTGATGAAGAAATGGTTTCCTAGAAGATCAAGTTTAAACTCTTCCTAGATTAACCAGTTTAATAAAAAAAAACTATAAAGATAACCAAAGGGTTTTTTGTTCTTCTCATAGAGATGAATCTTTTATTTTGAAAATGTATGTGACCTATATGCTTAGTGGGGACAAGTACTGAATCCACATGTTTCCATATGATTTTATATATGGAAGGCCTTACATAACCCCTCTAAGTTGGAATCAATTAAAGTACCAAGCAATTTTGGGACTCAAGATACTACAAGAGATGGAAGAGAAAATGGATAAGACAATGACTATTTATAGAACTATGAGAATACAAAAGGGGACTGATTTCCATGTTGTAGAAATTGAATCCAGGTGATAGATCAATTGCACTCACAAAATTACTAATCAAACATGTAAATTGACACACAAAGGAGACTGAAATTGGAGCATAACACTAATCTGTATTGAATAAGTGTACAATAGCCAACCTTGTGAATTCATAGGATGCTACAATAAAAAATTACATGAGATATTCGAATGCATAAGGATGCCATTCGAAATAGTCAAAAGCAGGATTACTAAATCTAGTCAAATCCCCCATAGGTGCATAAAGCAGTTTCCAAATCTGCGTAGGAGCTCACGAATTGGAAAAGTCAAGTAGGAAAGCTAATAGGTGATGGAAAGACAACTCATACATACTTTAATTAGGAGAAAATAATGGAGGATGATGAGGGAAAAAAACAAGTCAACTACACCTAGTCTTACTTTCCCTTTTGCCATAAAACTCAGTAAAGCAGGCAATAAAGTAGAAAAAGCAGACATGCTCTAGGGAGGATCTAGAATAAAGAAGATATGCTAAATATGGATTCTAGGAGGTTTCCCAAGTGCTCCATGACTCATTTTTAGCAATTTTGACTTCTAGGACATATGGAAGACAACTTGCATAGAGTGGAATATTGGAAACTAGGCAAATAAGACAAAAATGGATTAATTAATGTCTAAGGTAGCTAACTATGGGTTGATTATTATAACACCTCCCCTTAAGCTTGAATTATGAGTAAATATCAGAAAACTATAGGGCCTAGCAATAAGCCTTAGTCGCCCTTTACATACTGCATGTCCATTTAACTAAGGAAAGAGGCAAAAACCCAGTGGGAAAATCCTCCCTTAAACATGGACAATAAAACAAAATTTGAAAATCTTGTCATCAATCATGCTTCACAGCATGATCATCAATCCCCAGTAGGGATTTGAGATTGTTGAATTTCTTCTCACAAAAAACTTTGGTGAATATGTCAGCTACTTGTTCTAAAGATGCACAGAAGAGTAGGTGAATGGTGTCGTCATGTACAAGCTGTCTGATGTAGTGCATATGGATCTCAATGTGTTTGGTTCTCTGTCTTTGAACTGGATCATTGCAAATTCAAATGGTTCTCTGATTATCACAATAGATAATAGTTGAGAACTCTAATTTGAAACCACACTCACCAAGTAACCCCTGCAACCATAAACATTGAGTTGTTGCATTTACAACTCCTCTGTACTCTGCTTCTGTAGATGAGAGTGCAATGCCACTCTGTTTCTTGCTTGACCAGATGATTGGTCCTTTAGCAAGCATGAACACATATCCTGATGTTGACTTTCGATTTGTGTTGTCACCTGCCCAATCACTATCAGTAAACCCAATCAAATCAAGATCAAATTTAGCTTTGTAGAAGATACCATGAGTTCTTGTTCCCTGAACAAAGTTAAGGATCCTTTTGGCTGATCTTTAATAGATCTCATGAGGCTGATCCATGTATTTGAAGCCACACTTACTGCATAAGAAATATCAGGTCAAGTGTATGTAAGGTACATCAAACACCCAATCAGTTGTCTATACAGTGTACTATCTACCATAGGAGAAGAACCTGCTTCTTCGAGCTTAACTCCTGAAAGGAAGGGATTCTTGCTTGGCTTCAAATCTTTCATGTTGAACTTGTTCATAAAATACAAAGCATACTTGGACTGATGTACTTTTATTCCATTTTGGGATTGAGCAATTTCGAGACCCAAAAATTGGCTCAACAACCCCAAATCAGTCATAGAAAATGCATGGTTCATTGCATCCTTCAAGGAGGCAATTTATTTCTTTGAGCTTCTTGTAATCAGTAGGTCATCCACATACAAGACAATAATCATCAAAGAACCATGAATCAGCTTCAAATAAACATTTGGATCAGACTTTCATCGAACAAAACTCAATGACAATAGAAAGCCATCAATCTTGGCATACCAAGCCCATACAATTATTTCTTTAGCCTGCACACAAAAAAAGGATTAGTAACAAACCCTTGAGGCTACTGCATGTAAATATATTCAGTAAGATCTCTATTCAGGAAAGAACACTTCACATCCATGTGATGTGCCTCCCACTGCTTTGAAGTTGCAATGGCTAAGGCTAGCCTGATGGAGTCCATCTTTGCCACTGGTGCAAAGGTCTCATTGTAGTCAATACCATGTACCTGTGAGTAGCCCTTGGCTACCAATATTGCCTTATATTTCAAAGGTGAACCATCAGCAGCAAACTTAGTTTTGAAAACCCACTTACATTGAACTAGCTTCCTCCCTAGGGGAATATCAACCAACTCCCAAGTGTTGTTCTTCTGGAGTGAGTTGGATTCTTATTTCATGGCTGCTTGCGATATTGGATCATGTGCTTCATCTTCATATGTCTTTGGGTCTGATTCAACCATCACATAGCATTTCTCTACAAACAAAGGGTCTTTCATGCTTAGGGCACTCTCAAACTGAGATCTAGTCCTCCTAGGATCACTAGGATTTCCAGCTAGTTCCCCAGCTGCATGACTGGTATTTGCTGCCCATTTTAGTCTTGTAGGACTGTTAGGATCTGCAATTAAATCATCATTATCAGACATATCAGAATCAGCAAACTCATTTGTCTCTTCACTTACATTCAATGGTTTTGGTGGTGAAGAAGACCCTCCAACTTCAACTGCTGCTAAAGGCTCTTCTTGGAACTAAACTCTCCTTTCAATGAAGGATTTGTTTGTGCTCAAATTGATCAGCTTGTACCCTTTTGAATCTTTAGAGTACCCAACAAATAGAAACTCTTGGATTTGGGGCTGCAAAGCCTTCCTCTTTTCTGTTGGAATTCTATCCCAAGCCCTTGAGCCAAAAATCCTGAAATGGGTCACATCTGACTTGTGCCCACTCCATGCTTCGAAAGGAATCATACCATCAAGATGTTTATGAGGCACCCTATTCTGGATATAAGATGCACAATTTATAGCCTCGACCCAAAACTTTGGTGGCAAAGTCTTAGCCTCCAACATACAGGTTGCCATCTCTTTCAGTGATCTGTTCTTTCTCTCAGCAACACCATTTTGTTGTGGTGTGTAAGGAATTGAATGACGCATCTGAATACCTGCATCTTCACAATATTGAATGAACTCATACTTGACATACTCACCATCATTGTCAGATCTGAGGATCTTGAGTTTCCTCCCAGACTGGTTTTCGACCAAAGCCTTAAAGACTTTGAAGAGGCCAAAAACTTCAGACTTATGCTTCGGGAAGTAAACCCAACAGTACCTGGAAAAGTCATCTATGAAATTTAATGCATATTTGGCCTAACTCATTGACATATGAGGGAATGGACCAGCAACATCACTATGGATCAACTCAAGAGGTGCAGAGGTTTTCTCATGACTAGCTCTCTCAAATTTATGCTCTGGGTGTTTTCCTAGGACACAACCTTGACAGACTCCCTTGGAAAACTTAATCATTGGTAAAACTATGACCATTTATTTTTCACTTAGATCAGAAAGATACTTATAGTTAAGATGGCCAAATATTTCATCCCAAAGCTTGTGTGCCCCATTAGCATGAATCAGAAGAGCAGAGGGGTTTGAGTAGGGTAGAAAATGTGAAAACCAGTATACCTTCGAAGTGTGATCTACAACTCCTTCTGCAATGACTTTACCACTCGAGATCTCCATGATCTCAACATCATCAAGGGATAATATGACCTTCTTTGGAGACCCTATGTGGTTCATCTGATACACTAACAAGAGGTTAGAGGCAAGACCTAGAACATACAATACATTGTTGAGCTTACCATGGTCAATATCAATCCTTCCTTTGCCCAAACTGTTAGTGAGAGAGTCATCTCCCAGCACTATTGGTGGACCTTTAGAAATGTCAAGAGAGGAGAATGCCTCCTTGGTCGAAACCATATGTCTTGAATCTCCAGAGTCTATGATGAAGCTAGGTGAGCTTGATGTGCCAACAACCAATGCATGAACTTTCTCTCTGTCTTCTGAATTTGATCCTCCTTCCCTCTTCTTTGAGCTATCAGGAAGGGAGATGTTATTCTTCTCTAGGATTTTGGTCAGCATGTCAATTTTCTTCTTCATGCAAGAGCTTTCAGGATGAAATCCCTTACTACAGTATGTGCACTTGCTCATTTCTCCTTTGTTCTTCTTCTTCTGTAAGTTCTTCTTGGAGCCTTGGGGCTCCTCCTGAGACTTGTTCTTGTCTCTCTTCTACTCATGTGGCTTCTTAGATTTCTTCTTGCCTTTTGAATCCAACCTCAAATCTCCAACAACCAAAGCTTGCTCTTTGGAAGGTTTGATGGTGCCCATCATCACCAGTTTATCTTGTTCTTGTGTGAGGGATTCCATGAACTCTGCAAGCTTAGGCATCTTCCAGGATCAAGTTGTCAAGTTGGTGGCATGGAAGGTTGAAACAAACACTGAATAGTCAGGGCCAAGCTTTGAGAGTATGTCAAAAACTAGTTTCTCCTTCTTCTTTTCATTTCCACACTATTTTAGCATCAAAACAAGGGCTTTCAACTTGGAAAAGTAGAGTTGTAGGGATTCGAAGCTGCTGAGACTCAAGGAGATCAATTCATTCTCGATTTGATGTCCTCTAATATCATCTGTCTTACCAAAAATCTATACAATATTCTCCCATAATTCATCTAGTGATGTCAATCCATCAAGATGGAAGAGGAGGTCTCTGGATATGCTCAGACACAAGAGACCATAAGCCTCATCCCTCCTGTTGTACCATTTAATTTTCTCTGCCACTGCATTGGGCTCTACTTTAGTTGCCATAGTCACCTTGTAGATACCTTTCACTCTCAACAGTATCTCCATCTCTGATTTCCATTCAAAGAAATTAAATGGAGTCAAGATGATCTTATGAGATTGATCCATAGCTCAGAAATTGTCCCTTCAATTAGCAGAATAGCTCCCAGTCAAGATGTCGAACCTGCAATAGCAATATGGAAGGAGTGAAATTGATCTACAAAGGATCTGATATCATGTGTAAATTGAACCCAGGTGATAGATCAATTGCACTCACAAAATTACTGATCAAACATGCAAATTTACACACAAAGGAGACTGAAATTGGAGCATAACATTAATCTGTATTGAATAAGTGTACAATAGCTAATCTTGTGAAGTCATAGGCTGCTGCAATAAATAATTACATGAGAGATTCGAATGCATAAGGATTCCATTTGAAATAGTCAAAAACAGGCTTACTAAATCTAGTCAAATCCCCCATAGGTGCATAAAGCAGTTTCCAAATCTGCCTAGGAGCTCACGAATTGGCAAAGTCAAGTAGGCACACTAATAGGTGATGGAAATACAACTCATACATGCTTTTATTAGGATAAAATAATGGAGGATGATGAGGTAAAAAAACAAGTCAACTGCACCTAGTCTTACTTTCCCTTTTGTCATAAAACTCAGTAAAGCAAATAATAAAGCAGAAAAAGCAGACATGCGCTAGGGAGGATATAGAATAAAGTAGATATGCTAAATATGGATTCTAGGAGGTTTCCCAAGCACTCCATGACTCATTTTTAGCAATTTTGACTTCTAGGACATGTGGAAGACAACTTGCATAGAGTGGAATATTGGAAACTAGACAAATAAGACAAAAATGGATTAATTAATGTCAAAGGTAGATAACTATGGGTTGATTATTCTAACACATGTAATTTATTTAATGGTGTCTCCCACCCATATTAATTAGTGGTGTCTTCCACGCATAAGTTATGACCCTATTAATTCAACTCTAAGAAATTACATGTCTAATTAAGGGCGTTTCAGCTCTAGTTAAGCCCTAACTAGGTTTTCATTCACTAGTGAGAATTTTGAATTTCCTTCTGTTGAGGCCTGGAAATTCGCAGGCAACAACAGAAAGGGATTCTCCCCAGTCAACGTTCCCAACTATCCCGTGACTGTTTGGTATGGGGAATCGGTCTGGTTTGCGGTCCGGCTACCGTAGGTCAAAGTAACAAAAAACAAAGGTTTTACTGGTTGCGGCCCAGTCCACCGTGTATATTTTTGTATTTTTTGACTTTATTATGATATGCAGATACCTAATTAACCATGCAGGGTGATAAAGATACACGGAGCATTCACAATGTGATTCGCAGGTTCTTACCTCTCGTCTTAGGCTCACAAGCATCTAAATCACATCTACAGTAGTGAACTAAACTAACTATCAATCTGTCTACCTATCCCTGGGGAGCAAACTGTAATTCAATTATGAGTAATGTGTATTGTGCATGCATCATAAAGAGAAATTACAAGTAGCTGATGTTTCTTTCTACAACACATGAACGATTAAAAGATATTTCAACAATCAGATAGCCAATTGTTTTATGAACAGCCTACATTACTCATGGTGGTAATTCCACAAAATAAACCAGAAATCATTTAAACAAGAACATAGGTTCTAAAAGTTAGAACGATCTCACGGTTAATGGACAGAAACTGGAAAAAAAAATAGTTCATCTTTCAGCCATCCACAGCATAACATTTGAAAGTTCCACCAATCTTCCTCCAACAGGAAAACAAGACTTCTTTATTGCAAAGAGAAATAGTTCTTCTTACAATATAGCATTTCATGTCTAACTGGGAAAAAGCCCCTTTTTCCCTCTTAGTCTATTAAATTTATACAAAAAGGTGAGATGGTTGGGCTGCCCAAAGTAACCTTTGGGCTTCCCAACTCTTTGTTTCCCAACACTTGACTTTTCTCAAAGGTTTTCACAAAAGGTTACATATTACAAAAATGACCGATCCTTTATGAGGAGGGTCCCACTTGGGTATCTAGAAACTTCTTCCAAGCCGAAGCATCAAAGGCAATACCCTCAAACACGTAGGGTTCCAAAAACTGAATGTCGATTTCAAATTTTTCAGCCTGGTTCTTTATAGCTTCAACTCTGACTGTGCTCAACCGAAGTTGGTCTTCCAAAAGCTGCACACTAATGGCTGCATGGCCCACTTCGCTTCTTAGAATCTGGCCATCAATGGCCTTAATGTGTTGTATTCTTGCTTCTTCATCCTGATGTCTTTTCTGCAATATCTCCATAAATGAATTGTGGTCTGGGAAATCATCCAGCCTCTGCTCGGATTCTACCTGGCACCGGTTGTATGTAATGAGGACTCTCCTAAAAAAATTTGCGCAGACTCCCTTTGTCTTCTTGACTGCTTTCTTGAAATCCTCTGCGGTGTTAATAGCAAATTCTATTAAGTCGTAATCCTGCTTGAGGGCATGTTTATCTTTTGATGGCAGCTCTTCTGGAGTTTCTTCATTGCTTTCCAACCTCGCCATTCTTGAAGTCAGGACCTCGAGGACGTCCTGATATCTGTCCACAAAGTAAGATGCAGTTTCCAAGACCTCTTCCAATCGGCCATCAATCTGCAGCACTCTACATCTCTCCTCTTCAACAGCAGTCTATAGCTGCAGCATCTTGGCTATTTGGGCCAAGACATGCTCTTTGAATGGCTGGAGGTTAACCTCCTGCTCCCTTGCTTCCTCCAGAGCAGCTGTCAGAGAAGAAATCTGTTCTTGATGTTTCTCTTTCTGCTCTTGGCAGTGCATCTCACTGGCCTGTAAGATAATATTTTGTTGCTCTTCTAGCTCTTCTACCTTCTCTTGCAGCCGTCCCTTTTCTATCTTCAGTTCTTGATATTCTTTCTGTATTTTCTCCAGGGATTCTTGTGTTGTTTCTCTGACCTGTCTTTCTACTTGGAGGGCCTACAATTCAGCCTTAGAAGCCTTTATCTCCCTCTGCATGTGTTCATACTTCCGCTTCATCCTATTGCTTTCTTCTCTCTCTTTCCTTAGTGTATTTTTGTTGGAGACATTTACCATCATACACACTCTTTCGGTCAAATTGGCCTAGTTAAACCACTATCCTAAGTTTAATTGACATCAGTGGAGCATTAATTACCATCATCCCAGTCATCCTCATGCCTTCCTACAGTCAAGGAGGCTAACTTAGCCTTCCCTACAGTCAAGGAGGCTAACTGGAGCACTCCAGGGGTGATCTGGGTGACATTCATGCACCTAATTGCTAACTGGGGGTTACTTTCAGTTCAACCAATCAGTTACAGTCAGTTAAGGCGCCTCCATGCATTAAATATATTATTTAATCATTATTTATTGATTATTTTATTATTATTTAATGAACTGGAGTGAACTAGGCGCCTTCACCAACTTCTAATGGTCAGTTCAGCTTCAGTTAACCTCATCAAGGTTTATTGGAGTCATGCAGTACTAGCACTTGATGGTTGGTTGCTATGACATGTGTTTGATCTCCTTCAGTTGAGATTAAGTCATTTATTGCACTCCAACTTCAGTTAGGATTGGTGAGTCAATTAAGGTTTTTTGTCAAGTGGTTAACTGAGTGAGATTGCATGGCAAAGAGTCAGTTAAGCTAGACTCACTCCTTGAGTTAAGCCATTGCTATGCATGGAATTGTAATCCTTTATTGTTTATATAATATACAGAGAGGAAACCTATTGGGTATTCCAGTTATTGCTAATTCATGAGTAATTGTTAATAATTCTTTGATGAGATTGAATCTTAGTTCCTAGATCATGTGCAAGAATTAATAATTTTTTAACTGAGCAGAGGACTTCTCGGACTACTCCAAGTCAGTTATTATGTTGTCCATGTTATCTTCTGAGGCGTGGATTAGTGCAGTCCCGACTCTCAGGGTGAATCTTGGATCTTGGTCTGTTCCCAACATAACATCCGTATCCGTGATCATTTTACCAGGCATATCTCCTATTTCAACCCTCTTTTTTGTTCTCTTTATTATCCTCTTTGTAGCCCTATCATAAAACACAGTGTTAAAATCAGGGATTTCTTCTCCCTTTTTATGCACAAAGGGGACCAGCTTCAATGTGGGGACCATGGGTGTGCTGGAAGTAGGCACTTGTGGGTCCTGAACCTCGGGGTTCTCCACGTCTTGGGTCTGCCCTATAGCTATTTCAGAAGCTGACTGCTCTGTCTGTTTCAACTTTAGCCTTTCAGCTTCTTGCTTTTGAAGCTCCTCATCTAGCTTCCTTTTCTTTTCTTCTTCTTCTTTCTTAGCTTCTTCTTTTGCTTTCTGAGCTACTTCCTCTGCTTCCTGAGCAGCTCTTCTTTTCGCTTCTTCTTCTGTATGCAGCCATCCTGCAGCTTCTTGTGCCAACCTTTGAGCTTCTTCATTTCTCCTTTTGGCTTCTTCCTCAGCCTTAGCCTGTTCATCCCCTTTCCCACCTTTGGTGGTGATCTTCTTCTTGAATCTTCTCCTCAGTGTTGTCATGTTCGGGGCACTTCGGAAGACAGATTATTCCCAATCAAAATGGTGGGTATACTCAAAATGCACATTGTGCTCTTTACAGTGTTCAGCTACTTTGCCTTGAGTATCATTCCTACGGAAGGCAATTTCGCCAAAATGAAATATTTCCAGTTCTTCTACAAATTCATCGACCTTCTTCACTTTGGTGAACTTGTAGCTTTTTAGCTTGAAGGGAAAAGGGGGATAGGTTGTCTTCTTGTGCTCAAATAGAAAGCTGCCTATTCCATCCAGGAAAACTTATTTGACTACCTCCTTGTGAATAATGTAATCAGTTGCATATTTGGGCAGCAGGGAAGGTGCTCTCGAACCTCCAAACATCCTGAAGTGCATGCCATTTTCAGTCAAATAGTAGTCTGCATACTCTGCTATTACTTGCAGGGCCTCCTCCGACATACAATCACACTCCTTCAGGAAAATGAGTGTGTATAGAGGCATAAGGAAGTGTTCACAGACTTCTCTGTAATGGTTGTGATATTTATGTGCCCACAATGGTTTATAAGCAGCATAGACAGGTATTCTTTCCCTGTCCCAAATGCACCTGAGTTCGGGGAAAGGCTGATTACACAATATGCAATCGATGAGTATGGAACTCATATAGAATTTAGACCTCTTTTGGGCCACTCCTCCCAAAGCTAAGGCCAAGCAAGCTGAAAGACTATTTGATACAAGGCTAGCCCAGTTGAAAATTGTCCCCGGGGTTGCAACATGAAAAATGATTGGGATCCATTCTAACTTGAAGAATCTACCATGTGCTCTTCCAAAAATCCGGTTCAGCATTAAAGCTATGAACCTGTAGGGAGCCCTTAAGCTAGCTATATCATAATCACCTATTGGTCTGTATCTGTAATGTTTTCCTTGCAACATCATCTTTTTAAATGTCTCCACCAGATCCATTCTAATGTTGTTTAGCCAATCATCAGATAAAAATACTTGGGCTTCTAGCAGGTGATAAGTCAGAGCTACATATCCAGGGCTATATGCAGCATAGCCCTATTTGTTAACATCCTCCAGAATCATTGTTGTGACATCTGCCCGAGCCAGAATCCATCCGATTACTTCAGAGCACGGGAACAGCTCTGTTCTGGTGGCGATCTTCATCAGGGAAGATATTTCTATGTTGGAATATAAGGATTCTTCTTCTAAGCCCATGTCAGGAACCTCTCTGCGGGTGATCAATCTATAAACTTCCCCCCACTGATATTCAGGTTCAACGCCAGAAATGCACTTCGTGTCCTCGTATATGTATTCTGTCTTAGTGACAACTTCTACTTCTGGATCTTCTTCGACCACAGGAGCCTTCTTCTTTTATCTCTTTGACATGGTGAGCTCTTCCTGTCACAAAATTGTAACATGAAGCCATTTTGGCTGAGTGACAAACTTGTTTACATCAATGGGCAGTGTGTCATTTCTTCTATGTTTTAACATGACAACAATCAGTCAATGAAGCAAATATATGCATGTACCTAGGCTGAAAAGGCTTAACTAACAGAGCTACTGAAACACAATGCGCGTTGTTCAATGACTTAGTCTATGTCTAGCATGATTAAAAATAGTTATATGCAGTAAGATTATGCAAGCTACCACTGCTTGCCAATACCAAACATTTCTAACAATATAATCGGACAGGGAAACATCTACATTAGCGCGAAGAAAACTCCCGCTCTCTGCGAATGCCATTATCAAGTCACCGCGAGGAAAAACAGAACCACTACACAAGTTTCTAAGGTGCGTTTGATCAAAGGAAAACCCCCTGTGCAAAACTACAATAAAGAACTATGAGCTGCGGTACACCCTCTTCCCTGGCCCAGGTTCGAAACTGAGCACGGAATTGGTTGCGCTGGACCTCGAAGGAAAAACAGTTGTGATTTAAAGATATGGGTAGCACCAAAAGGGGAAAATAGCCAAAAGCTCATAGAGAAAAGTTACGGAAACCTACTTCTACCCATCATCAATATGCAGGGTGGGTTGGCGTAGACAGCGTAACGGCCGTTTGTGCCAAAACCCCTCAATCCCTATGCGCAGGGCTGCAAAATATACGGCGGTGGAAAACAAAGCTACTCTGAAGGTTAAACCACCCTCCCACGTTCTACTATGATACGAAAGCCTCCGAATATATATGCAATTACGAGGTCGAGTAAACGGCTGAGAAAACAAACCGCCCTAGCAAGCATAACCACCAAACGTTCAACGGTAATGGAAAGGAAACGAAGCCTACCTGGCACTGATGTGTAACCGGCGAGTATGGCGGGACGAAGACAACCGGGCTTCCACAGTTTCCACCTGGATGCGGGTACCAACACTAGGGTCCAAACAAGCTCGAGCACTCGACAACACGATAGTGACATGGCACGGCGGTCAAAAATAACAATAGAAAAAACTAACGCCTCGACCCCGTATATAGTCAACCACAACGGTCGAGCAAAGATCGGACGGTAGAGAGATTTTGAATCGGGAGATGAAAGCAAACACCCTTCTGCAACGGCGGATGATCGAAGCACCAAGCCATCCGCAACAAGTAAAGTTAAGTCGGAAGCAACATGCATACACATCGGAAGGGCTACCGTTTCTTTCATCCGCAACGGCAGAACCGTAAAGCGCACCATCGTCCGCAATGCTGAAACTTAAGTTGGAAGAGGAACATCTAGGAGATCAGCAAGGAAAAGCGTTCGGCAACCGCAACGGCGGAGCTAACAAAAGGTCCGACCTTCCGCAACGATGGGCTTAAAATGACTCAAACGGCCGAAAGGAGAAAAATTCCGACAGCCGTAACGGCGACAGCCGAAGACTTACAGGTTCGATGTAAACAATCAAAGCGGGAGAAAACTTCAAGCCATAATCAGGAGAGATTGCGATTTTCCATCCGCAATGCCAAAAGGGGAAGGCTCCCCGCAGCCGCAAGGGCGGAAGCCCGTGACTTATGGAATCGATGGAAATGACAAACGGACCCGAAACGTCAAAGCGTTGATCGGAAGAGGAAGCAGTTTTCCTTCTGCAACGACGGAGAAAGAAATGATAAAAGCTCCAATGCCAAAACACAAAAGCATCCGATGAAAATTAATCGAAGCGGGAGAAAAGTCGAAGTTAAAACCGAAAGTCTATCCGTAATGGCAGAGAAAGAAATGACAAGTCCTTCTGATTCAAACATGTTGTAAATGCATTTAACAAGAGCAATGAAGTTTGATCAGACATTGGAATTTTTTCAAGCGTTAAAGCAAGTGGTAGATCAATCCAAACATAGGAAAACAAAGAATAAAATCAACTAATCCAAAGCAAAGGAGGGTCCTAAAAATTTTTGGAATTTTGGGAAATTGTTGCAGCTGCAACAATTGGCGACTACCTGGTGAACTCCATATTTCTGAATTAACTCCTTCCCAGTGCAAGACCATCTGAATAAAATTTGAAATCTTCTAGATGTTGGTATCCCTAGGCTGGCCAACTTAAGCATTTAAATCTTTGAGAAGCAGTCCATTCTTTGGGAAATGGTAACATCAGAAATATTGCAAGTCTGAATAACTCTTTTGAGGCCTAATAAATGAGGTTCATTTTACCCGTCCTTAGGTAGTTTCAGGCTTGGACACCACAGGATTGTAACAAATAGTAAACAACATTATCCTTTTGTTCCTCATTCCCATTCCAATTGCACTTTTGTGCCATTATAACTTTAGTTCTTTTGAGTCCTCCATTTTCCTTTCTTTCTGAATTTTATTCAAGCTCCTCTATCCCATAGTGCCCTTTTGTGTGAGAGGAGAATTGGTGTTTCATCTCACGGACGGAGAGGAACTTTCGGCAATTTGAAATTCATGCTTTTGATACTTGGCTTTGATATGTATTGTTTCTTTTAAGGAGTTTAGACTCTTGATAGCTTTTAGCTTTTCTGAAATTATGGCATGGGATCATTTATATATGATATACTATTTACCTTGCGTCCTTTCCATGGATCTTTTGCTGTCACCCCCTTGGATATTTAAGATGTGAAATGGATGGAGCCTCGAAATAGTATTCCAAACCTCTCTACTTCTGAGTTATTTACAGGGGTTAAGTAAGACTTCAATGAATGCATGGCCAGTTAGGAATACTGCTACTAGAAGACATTCTATGTTTAAAGCACAGTCTTTTGCTCAAGATATCAGTTAATAAAGAACCCTGATGTTTCCATTGCAACCAAAAGTTTGCTTCTTTATTCGAAAACAGAGCAGTAAAGGAAACAGCATCAAATCAAATAATCAAAAGAAACAACCTCAAAGCATCAAAGAAAAAGAACATCAATTTATTTAAGTACAAAGCAAAATAAAAAGAAAAAAGGTGCCCGCCCTTAAGAATCTTCAATCAAACAAGTTAAGGGGTGGGCTGGATTATAGACATAAGATATCTAACCATGGTCTAGCTAGGCTATTTTTGCAATTGAACACATGTCTACAATCCTACATTCATCTTCATCTTCCTAAGGAAATTGAAGAAGCTCGGGCTGATAGTTAATCTTAGAACTGGCCTTTCTTGAGGTATGATGTCTTGGTTTAAGTTCAGTCAGATAATTTCCCATGACAAAATCAGCAGAATCATTACCTTCTCCCAGTTTAGTGACAGTATGCTTCATGTAAGGCTCTCTCAAAATCTTAATCTTATTTGGGGTACCCATGAGAGTCAACAATAAATGAGACCAATCTGAAGCAAAATAGCCTTTTAACCTGGCAGATCAATCTCTGTTGAGAATAAGCCCATATCCACTAGGTATGTCAGCCACAGTAATGTCAATAAATTGACAAATCTTTTTGTTTGCAAACAAGCGAATGAGGACATTTTTCATTTCTCCCACTACTTTGACACCTATGCTGTCTAATTGCGTTACTTCACAAAATGTGGACTCTGTCTGTCCATTAATATTTTTGCAAATCTCCAGTGGCATAACATTCACCGCTGATCCAGAATCTACTAAGCAATTATCCACATTATGATTCAGCATTTATAGGGTCAAAAGAAAAGGTGGGGTATCGGCTTTCTCTTCCCAACCTAGTTCTATGTCTTCTTCTCCTGGTTGATTTTGAGTAGGTATATCCTCTTCAAGCTTTCCAACTTCATTAGTGTTTCCCCCATTAACACCTACCTGTTCTTCTACAGTTTTGACAGGCTCACTAATTGGTTTGGTTTCCTGGTTGACCGTAGTGACTTCAGGTGTTTTATTTTTAACATTCACATCTTCCTGTCTCTTGACATTCTTTTGCAGTCTTTTGATCTTCGAAATTGTTAAATCCATGTCCTCTGTTGATGTAGGTGTGCATTCAGTTTTGGGAGTGCTCTCTTCAGTGTCAAACAGCGAGATACCATTCCATGAAAACATAGTGTCATTATCTTGTTTTTCCATAGTCTGGTTTTCCTTTTCCTCTTTGCCACTATCCTTGGTTAATTTAGAATCTAGCAGCTGATTCATAACCAATGTCATCGAATTCAGCCATTGAGGGCACTTCTTTTCCGAATGAGGTTGTTGGTGAAAAGTGCAGAAATTATCACCCCCTACTTTTGTTATGTTTAGTGATGGTAAATTTGGTGGAGGTATTTTCCATTGGTTGCTATCCTCTCTTTTTTGGTAGTAGGGTTTGTGAGTTTTCTGAGCTTCCCTCCCTTTCTCCAGATCTATTATTCTGTTGGATAGACTCTGCATCATTTTCAGCATTCCTTGATAATCATGTGATTGTTCCTCTTTAGGTTTAGACAGCAATAACATTCTTCTATTTGTAGTTTTCTCTCCAGGTACATCAGGATAATCTTCTACACTTTCCCTTTCAGCCTCTACCCTTTCTGCCTCTTCATAAGTCTCTACCAATGTAGGTTTGGATTTCATCTTGGAAAACATGGCCAACTCAGGTCCTAGGGCTGAGGTATAATATTCAATTAAGACTTTGTCTGAGGGTCTGTCAGCTTAACAAAAGTTATTTAGGTATATTGAAAATCTTTGAGTGAAACTACGTACCTTCTCATTCTTCTCTTTCCTTAACAAACCAAGACCTTTCATCAATAAGGCATGTGTTTTTTGGGCTGTGTATTTACTTCTGAAAACCCTTTCGAAGGTGTCCTAATCAGGAATAGAGTTTGCAGGTAGAGCAAAATACCATGAAGCAGCTGCCCCTTTCAAGGTATGAGGAAATAATCTACAGACAACATCTTCGTACTCCCCAGCCCTTAAACCTTCTATCACCAAATAGAAACTTTGTAAGTGGTCATCTACAGCAACCCTTTCCTCAGGGTCAAACTTGGGTAGCAGCTTATCAAAAGCTTGAGGTAGGTTATGCAATGGAGGTGTGAGGTTCAAAGGGGTTCTAGCTTTCCAAGTAGGCAATGGGTTGGGCTGATTCACAATTACACCAGCCATGAGCACAGGTAAAAGAACAAAGTCTGAGTAAAGAGTAACGTAGGGTGAGAACAGGATTTCTTACCTCACAGGTATAACCGAATCCTGTAAGTGCTTGGGTTGAGTTGAAAGCTTCAACACATCTGCTGATAAGGTAATCTTGGGAAAATAAGTTTCCACGGCCAGCCATGCAATGGCGGCCCTCCTTCTAGCGCCAGAACTGTTGAGGCCTGGAAATTCGCAGGCAACAACAGAAAGGGATTCTCCCTAGTCAACGTTCCCAACTAGCCCGTGACTGTTTGGTATGGGGAATCCGTCTGGTTTGCGGTCCGGCTACCGTAGGTCAAAGTAACAAAAAACAAAGGTTTTACCGGTTGCGGCCCGGTCCACCGTGTATATTTTTGTATTTTTTGACTTTATTATGATATGCAGATGCCTAATTAACCATGCAGGGTGATCAAGATACACGGAGTGTTCACAATGTGATGCGCAGGTTCTTACCTCTCGTCTTAGGCTCACAAGCATCTAAATCACGTGTGCAGCAGTGAAATAAACTAACTATCAATCTATCTACCTATCCCCAGGGAGCAAACTGTAATTTAATTATGAGTAATGTGTATTGTGCATGCATCATAAAGAGAAATTACAGGTAGCTGATATTTCTTTCTACAACACATGAACGATTAAAAGATATTTCAACAATCAGATAGCCAATTGTTTTATGAACAGCCTACATTACTCATGGTGGTAATTCCACAAAATAAACAAGAAATCATTTAAACAAGAACATAGGTTCTAAAAGTTAGAACAATCTCACGGTTAATGGACAGAAACTGGAAAAACAAAATAGTTCATCTTTCAGCCATCCACAGCATAACATTTGAAAGTTCCACCAATCTTCCTCCAACAGGCAAACAAGACTTCTTTATTTCAAAGAGAAATAGTTCTTCTTACAATATAGCATTTCATGTCTAACTGGGAAAAAGCCCCTTTTTCCCTCTTAGTATATTACATTTATACAAAAAGGTGAGATGGTTGGGCTGCCAAAAGTAACCTTTGGGCTTCCCAACTCTTCGTTTCCCAACGCTTGAATTTTCTCAAAGTTTTTCACAAAAGGTTACATATTACAAAAATGACCGATCCTTTATGAGGAGGGTCCCACTTGAGTATCTAGAAACTTCTTCCAAGCCGAAGCATCAGAGGCAATGCCCTCAAACGCACAGGGTTCCAAAAACTAAATGTTGATTTCAAATTTTTCAACTTGGTTCTTTATAGCTTCGACTCTGACTGCACTCAACCGAAGCTGGTCTTCCAAAATCTACACACTAACGGCTGCATGGCCCACTTTGCTTCTCAGAATCTGGCCATCAATGGCCTTAATGTGTTGTATTCTTGCTTCTTCATCCTGATGTCTTTTCTGCAATATCTTCACAAATGAATTGTGGTCTAGGAAATCATCCAGCCTCTGCTCGGATTCTACCTAGCACCAGTTCTATGTAATGAGGACTCTCCTAAAAAAATTTGCGCAGGCTCCCTTTGTCTTCTTGACGGCTTTCTTGAAATCCTATGCGGTGTTAATAGTAAATTCTATTAAGTCGTAATCCTGCTTGAGGGCTTGTTTATCTTTTGATGGCAGCTCTGCTGGAGTTTCTTCATTGCTTTCCAACCTCGTCATTCTTGCAGTCAGGACCTCGAGGACATCCTAAGATCTATCCATAAAGTAAGATACAGTTTCCAAGATCTCTTCCAATCGGCCATCAATCTGCAGCACTCTACATCTCTCCTCTTCAACAGCAGTCTGTAGCTGCAGCATCTTGGCTTTTTGGGCCAAGAAATTCTCTTTGAATGGCTGGAGGTTAACCTACTGCTCCCTTGCTTCCTCCAAAGCAGCTGTCAGAGAAGAAATTTGTTCTTGATGTTTCTCTTTCTGCTCTTGGGAGTGCATCTCACTGGCCTGTAAGATAATATTTTGCTGCTCTTCTAGCTCTTCTACCTTCTCATGCAGCCGTTCCTTTTCTATCTTCAGTTCTTGATATTCTTTCTGTATTTTCTCCAGGGATTCTTCTGTTGTTTCTCTGACCTGTCTTTCTACTTGGAGGGCCTGCAATTCAACCTTAGAAGCCTTTATCTCCCTCTGCATGTCTTCATACTTCCGCTTCAGCCTATTGCTTTCTTCTCTCTCTTTCCTCAGTGTATTTTTTAACTGAGCAGAGGACTTCTGGGACTGCTCCAAGTCAGTTATTACCTTGTCCATGTTATCTTCTAAGGTGTGGATTAGTGCAGTCCCAGCTCTCAGGGTGAATCTTGGATATTGGTCTATTCCCAACATAACAGCCGTATCCATGATCATTTTACCAGGCATATCTCCTATTTCAACCCTCTTTTATGTTCTCTTTATTATCCTCTTTGTAGCCCTATCATAAAACACAGTGTTAAAATCAGGGATTTCTTCTCCCTTTTTCTGCACAAAGGGGACCAGCTTCAGTGTGGGGACCATGGGTATGCTGGTAGTAGGCACTTGTGGGTCCTGAACCTCGGGGTTCTCCATGTCCTGGGTCTGCCCTATAGCTGTTTCAGAAGCTGACTGCTCTGTCTGTGTCAACTTTAGCCTTTCAGCTTCTTGCTTTTGAAGCTCCTCATCCAACTTCCTTTTCTTTTCTTCTTCTGCTTTCTTAGCTGCTTCCTCTACTTTCTTAGTTGCTTCCTCTTCTTTCTTAGCTGCTTCTTGAGAAGCTTTTATTTTCGCTTCTTCTTCTGTATGCAGCCATCCTGCAGCTTCTTGTGCCAACCTCTAAGCTTCTTCATTTCTCCTTTTGGCTTCTTCCTCAGCCTTAGCATGTTCATCCCCTTTACCACCTTTGGTGGTGATATTCTTCTTGAATCTTCTCCTCAATGCTGTCATGTTCGGGGCACTTCGGAAGACAGATTCTTCCCTATCAAAATGGTGGGTATACTCAAAATGCACATTATGCTCTTTACAGTGTTTAGCCACTTTGCCTTGAGTATCATTCCTACGGAAGGGCATTTCGCCAAAATGAAATATTTCCAGTTCTTCTACAAATTCATCGTCCTTCTTCACTTTGGTGAACTTGTAGCTTCCTAGCTTGAAGGGTAGAGGGGGATAGGCTGTCTTCTTGTGCTCAAATAGAAAGCTGCCTATTCCATCCAGGAACACTTGTTTGACTGCCTCCTTGTGAATAATGTAATCGGTTACGTATTTGGGCAGTAGGGAAGGTGCTCTCGAACCTCCAAACATCTTGAAGTACAGGCTATTTTTAGTCAAATAGTAGTCTGCATACTCTGCTATTACTTGCAGGGCCTCCTCCAACATACAATCACACTCCTTCAGGAAAATGAGTGTGTATAGAGGCATAAGGAAGTGTTCACAGACTTCTCTATAATGGTTGTGATATTTATGTGCCCACAATGGTTTATAAGCAGCATAGACAGGCATTCTTTCCCTGTCCTAGATGCACCTAAGTTCGGGGAAAGGCTGATTACACAATATGCAATCGATGAGTATGGAACTCATATAGAATTCAGACCTCTTTTGGGCCACTCCTCCCAAAGCTAAGGCCAAGCAAGCTGAAATACTATTTGATACAAGGCTAGCCCAGTTGAAAATTGTCCCCTGGGTTGCAACATGAAAAATGATTGGGATCCATTCTAACTTGAAGAATCTACCATGTGCTCTTCCAAAAATCTGGTTCAGTATTAAAGCTATGAACCTGTAGGGAGCCCTTAAGCTAACTATATCATAATCACCTGTTGGTCTGTATCTGTAATGTTTTCCTTGCAACATCATCTTTTTAAATGTCTCCACCAGATCCATTCTAATGTTGTTTAGCCAATCATCAGATAAAAGGATTTGGGCTTCTGGCAGGTGATAAGCCAGAGCTACATATCCAAGGATATATGCAACATAGCCCTGTTTGTTAACATCCTCCAGAATCATTGTTGTGACATCTGCTCGAGGCAGAATCCATCCAATTACTTCAGAGCACAGGAACAGCTCTGGTCTGGTGGCGATCTTCATCAGGGAATATCTTTCTATGTTGGCATATAAGGATTCTTCTTCTAATCCCATGTCAGGAACCTCTCTGCAAGTGATCAATCTATAAAATTCCCCCCACTGATATTCAGGTTCAACGCTAGAAATGCACTTCGTGTCCTCGTATATGTATTCTGTCTTAGTGACAACTTCTACTTCTGGATCTTCTTCGACCACAGGAGCCTTCTTATTTTGTCTCTTTGACATGGTGAGCTCTTCCTGCCACAAAATTGTAACATGAAGCCATTTTGGCTGAGTGACAAACTTGTTTACATCAATGGGCAGTGTGTCATTTCTTCTATGTTTTAACATGACAACAATCAGTCAATGAAGCAAATATATGCATGTACCTAGGCTGAAAAGGCTTAACTAACAGAGCTACTGAAACACAATGCGCATTGTGCAGTGAATTAATCTATGTCTAGCATGATTAAAAATATTTATATGCAGTAAGATTATGCAAGCTACCACTGCTTTCCATTACCAAACATTTCTAACAATACAATCGGACGGGAAAACATCTACATTAGCGCGAAGAAAACTCTCGGTCTCTGCGGGTGCCATTATCAAGTCACCACGAGGAAATATAGAACCACTGCACGAGTTTCTAGGGTGCGTTTGATCAAAGGAAAACCCCCTGTGCAAAACTACGATAAAGAACTATGCGTCGCGGTACACCCTCTTCCCTGGCCCGGGTTTGAAACTGAGCACGGAATTGGTTGCGCTGGACCTCGAAGGAAAAATGGCTGTGATTTAAAGATACAGGTAGCACGAAAAGGGGCAAACAGCCCAAATCTCATAGAGAAAAGTGGCGGAAACCTACTTCTACCCATCATCAATAAACAGGGTGGTTTGGCGTAGACAACGTAACGGCCGTCTGCGCCAAAACCCCTCACTCCCTATGCGTAGGGCTGCAAAATATACGGTGGTGGAAAACAAAGCTACTCTAAAGGTTAAACCACCCTCCCATGATCTACTATGATACGAAAGCCTCCGAATATATATGCAATTGTGAGGTCGAGTAAACGGCCGGGAAAACAAACCGCCGTAGCAAGCATAACCACCAAACGTTCAACGGTAAGGGAAAGGAAACAAAGCCTACCTGGCACTGATGTCTAACCAACGAGTATGGCAGGACGAAGACAACCGGGCTTCCACAGTTGCCACCTGGACGCGGGTACCAGCACTAGGGTCCAAACAAGCTCGAGCACTCGACAGCACGATATCGACAGGGCACAGTGGTCAAAAATAACAATAGAAAAAACTAACTCCTCGACCCCGTATATTGTCAACCACAACGGTCGAGCAAAGATCGAACGGCGGAGAGATTTTGAATCGGGAGATGAAAGCAAACGCCCTTCCGTAACGGCGGATGATCGAAGCGCCAAGCCATCCGTAATGAGTAAAGTTAAGTTGGAAGCAACACGCATACACATCGGAAGGGCTAGCGTTTCTTTCATCTACAACAGCGGAACCGTAAAGCGCACCATCATCCGCAACGCCGGAACTTAAGTTGGAAGCGTAACATCTAGGAGATCGGCAAGGAAAAGCATTCAGTATCCGCAATGGAGGAGATAACAAAAGGTCTGACCTTCTGCAACGGTGGGCTTAAAATGACTCAAACGGCCGAAAGGAGAAAACTTTCGACATCTGCAATGGCGGCAGATGAAGACTTACGGGTTCGATGTAAACAATCAAAGCGGGAGCAAACTTCAAGCCATAATCGGAAGAGAGTGCGATTTGCCATCCACAATGCCGGAAGGGGAAGGCTCCCCACAAGGGCGGAAGCCCGTGACTTATGGAATCGATGGAAATGACAAACGGACCCAAAACGTCAAAGCGCTGATCGGAAGAGGAAGCAGTTTTCCTTCCGCAATGGCGGAGAAAGAAATGATAAAAGCTCTGAGGCCAAAACACAAAAGCAGCCGATGAAAATCAATCGAAGCAGGAGAAAAGTCGAAGTTAAAACCAAAAGTCTATCCGCAATGGCGGAGAAATAAATGACAAGTCCTTTCGATTCAAACATGTTGTAAATGCATTTAACAAGAGCAATGAAGTTTGATCAGACATTGGAATTTTTTCAAGCGTTAAAGCAAGTGGTAGATCAATCCAAACATAGGAAAACAAAGAAGAAAATCAACTAATCCAAAGCAAAGGAGGGTCCTAAAAAATTTTGGAATTTTGGGAAATTGTTGCAGCTGCAACACCTTCCTAAGTCATTCAAATTTCCTATATGTAAATATTGATTCATTCTTTGTACACACGATCGAATAATGAGTTTCTATAAAAATAACCATGTTCAAGTGTTTCAAGGTAAATTTATAATGTGTACCCTGTGTGTGAGCCATTGTTGTTTCTTATGCTTTAGATTATGTTTTGGTATTTCTTTTCTTACACAATTTTATAAAGGTTAATTGGAAGGCCCCATGGTATATTCCCACTAGTGTCATATAGAGTTCAAGGTTCCCCTTATTAGACAGAAAATACATGAGAGATGTTGCAAAGTGTAGAGGCTACTTGGAGTGACCTTTAGATAAACTGTGCATACCTTGTAGTGACATTACAATATTTCCAAGCCTTCTAAGAAAGAATAAGAGAGTGGTCCCTATCTTAATAACTCCATTTTCCAATTGAAGTTGAAATAAATATTGAAATTTTATTTGCTTAGAATTCACTGGACAATATTAGATTTATAGAGTTTCTTATAATATTTCAATATGCTAGAACATCTCATTACTTTTAATCTAAATCCATTGTCGAGGGCTTACACTCTATTTACACTTCATTGTAACGTAGTTTACGTGTGAAACTAGCAAGTGTAACCACAAGATGTTTTTAAAAAAATATTTAGAAAAAAGATATTAGTGCAATTTTTTTAACGCTTAAAAGATTTAAGGTTAAGTTTGCAAGAATTATTCTTGATGAATAAATTGAAGCTCATATGAGCAGGTTTGGTACTAGTAATATGCTTGGATGCCACCTCCTTTGTACCAACAATTGAATTAAATGTCTACACAACATAAGAATGATGAGGTTTTATGTCCTATTTCATTCCCACTTCCTTTTGACCATTAACATCCATTAATGCACTTCCTTCCTAGTGAGCTTTGGAATAAACACTACCATTAATGTATTGTATTGTTTGATTACACTGGAAAACTGTACATATCCTATGATATCTTGCTGAAGGGTTTGCACTTACATTCCAGTATAAAGAGATGGGTGAAACCTATCTCTTATCCTACTGAGGACTTGGATGTTCAATCCTACATTCCAAAATGAGAATTGTAGGGAATTTGAAACAATCCCTCATTACTAAGACATCACATGAAATAACGCAAATTGACAAGCTAAAAAGGAAGAAATCAACAAAGATTACAGACTGATATAAATGTATTTAAAACATGATGGTGCATAATCAAATCAGATCAAATTAGAGGGTGAGATTATGAGTTCCATTTTAGGGTAAGATTACGAGTGCATTAACACCCGCTAAAGACTAATATTGTAAAGTACAACATATTAAAATGGTCACAAGCATAATGCAAAGGAATTTTCCAAAAATTCAATAGAAAACCTAATTCTAAGAGAACAACTATACCTGCAAACACAAGTAGAACTAAGATAGGAGTATCATTCACTATTATTATCAGAACAAATGGCAATATCTCCGCCCTGGGAACCTCTCTGTTAATGTCCTCAAAAGAGTGACCTGCATTGATGGGCCACTGGAGTGTTCCGCAACAACCTGTGTGTCTTACCATTGTTAGAATTTCTATCTTTGAAGTCTTCTCAGCATCGTTGCACATGTGACAGTTTTGGGTGCACATGTGAACCGGGTCTGGATGCTTCAGTTGCAGCATAAAACAAGACAGTGAGACTTCACTTCCTCATTCTTATTCTCAGCAGTATGGTGCATTGTGATCCGGTGGATTATTCCTCCTTAACGATCCAATATGGTACATGGTTCATAGAAGCCGCGCGTGAAGGAAATCGAATGGCGGATACACCAAGAAGCCGCGCAGATCGGAAGACAGAAGAGCATTTTCTTCCGCAACGGCGGGGCTCGGAATCCTTTCCTCGTTTGCAACATCGGGGATCGGAAGCTTTTCCCTTCCGCAACAGCGGGGCTCGGAAGCCTTTCCTCGTCCGCAATGTCAAGGATCGGAAGCTTTTCCCCTTCCGCAATGGCGGAAGCTTAACGGACATTCGGACGGGTCGGAAGTCGGAGCGATAAGCAGTCCGCAAGAACAATGCTTCCGGCAGCCGCAACGGCAAAAGGCCAAAACTTAAAAGATTGGCGAAATAACTCAACAAAATCGAAAAAAGAAGTGGTGCGCCATCCGCAACTGCGGAAACCAAAGTAACAAGACTTCCAACTCGAAAACCAGCCGACAGCCAATTAAGACAGAGATCAGTGGAGTGAAACACCGGAGCCCGTTGCGTATCACTCTTCCGGAACGGCGAAGCCCAGATAATAAAACTTCCGACCCAAACACTGCAATGCGTTCACGCGGGGACATTTTCAAAATGGTTTTCTTACACAATTTTGATGCCACGTTTCATGGAATGGAACCCACGCATTGGTAATGGGTTCTTTGGTTCAGTTACGGAGATGAACAGTCGGCTATAATAACGAGTGGGAATTTGGTAGGGGATGTGAACAGCCGCATTTCTTTTACGTTTTGTCTCCTTGGTAGCAGTTGTGTGAAAGAAGGCAAATCCGTTACTTATGAGGCTTAAATAAAGGAAGCTGGCGCACAGAGGGGGACACAGTTCGTGGAGAGCACAGTACATTGATTCTCTGTTATAGAAGTTTGGAGAGTTTCGCTATAGTTTCCATATTGTTGTTTGTATTAAGAGTCGACTGTATTCTCTGTTACATTTTGGTTCTTTATCTTTTGAATACCAGATTGTAATTCCACAGAGAGGAGTCTTGAGGACTTTCTTCCCAGCATTCTATTTTACAGTTGCTGAAGTTGATGCCAGAACCATTTTGTACCATTTAAAGCCATTAATTGGATCGGTACCCATTGGAGAGGGACCCGGAGACGCAGCCCAATGGAGGGGGTGAACTCCGTTATCAAATTCTGTTGTGACTCTGTTTCTATGTTTTCTTCCTTGTATATGTTTATCAGTCTTGTCTTTCATTCCTGTTCTGAGCATTCAATTCCTGTTAATGTTGTTCCATTAATTAACCTGTTGCACGCATTCTTTTACAACAAAATTTTAATGCACTAAAGTTGAGGTCCTATGGATCATATTTGGTATCAGAGCTGGTTGACTGTTGTGTAAGTTTGTGAATGCTTACCAGGTCCAGGTTAAAACTTGGTGAAGGAGAATTAGTTGAAGGAGATCCTGAGTTTGGCTCGAGGAGAACATTCTCAAGAACCATGTCTTCTCCATGAAGGGAAGAAGAAGGACATACTGAACGGGAAAAACCTGTCATTTCTGAAACTCAGTTTCTGGAGGCTTTTATGAGCATGAAAGCCATGATGGAAATTCTACTCGATGAGCAAGCAGAAAGGAACAAGAAAGAAGAAGGATCTTCATCCAGAGATTTAGAAGTGAAGAAGGAAGAAAAGGGTAAAGGATTAGGAGGTGATGGTGATCCTCTTGACACTAATCAGACTTTTTCTTCTTCTCATACTTCTCATTCAAATAATGCAAGTCCTAATATGCCTTATTTCAAATTGGATGTAAAATTTGAATTACCTATTTATAATGGAGATGTAGATGCTGAAAAATTAGACAATTGGATCAAGCAGCTTGAAGTATATTGCAGGGTGCAGGGCATTAATGATGACCCTTCCAGAATCCAATTGGCCACTTTGAGAATGAGTGGAATGGCTCTTACTTGCTGGGAGAGCAAGATTCAGCAAAATCTTCAAAAGAATGGTAAAATTATTTCAATTTGGAATGAATTCATTGAAGTAATGAGGAAGCAATTTTATCCTTTAGGTCACATGCAGCAATTAACCATGAATTGGAAAATATTTAGACAAGCTAAAGGACAAAGCATTCAAGATTATACTCATGAATTCAAAAAGAGGGCTATTGCATTAAATTTTTCATTAGATACACAGGAAACTCTTCTTAAGTACATTGGTGGCATGCATTCTTATTTGAAACATACCTTGTTGATGTTTAATCCCAGTAATTTGGATGATGTATGTGTTCAAGCTACCCATTTAGAGGCCAGGGGTAAGCATGCTAATGATACTTTTGTAAAGAAGTCATTTAAATTTGACAGCAAATCAAATGGTAAAGATAAGGGGAAAAAGAAGATGGCTACTATTAAGAAAGAA
>LPNX011101983.1:272530-284024 GCA_001517045.1 Pseudotsuga menziesii | reverse complement strand
TATTTGTATGACCGGAAAGCAGTCTTTTATAGAGAGAAGAATAAGTATCATCTTTTTAAAGAAGGTATGGAATATATTGTACGAGCACATAAGATAAAAAACAATATAGCAATAGTCTCTACAGGACAAATGAAGAGGTTGGTAAATGCTAGTAAGAACTTTGTGTTGATGATGGTTAAGATGAAAAATGAGGAAGTCTCTAAATATTTTGAAGAATGTGACCCTAAGCATAAATCTGAACTGATTGACATCATTTCTGATTATGATGATTTGTTTCAAGATCCGAAGGGGTTACCACCGAAGAGACAGATTCAGCATGAGATACATTTGCAGCAGGATGTGCCACTCCTGAACATAGCCATGTACCGGATATCTGTAATGCAGAATGAGGAGATCAAGAAGCAGGTTCAGGAGCTTATTGAGAAGGGGGTCATCCAGCCTAGCACTTCTCCTTGTGGCTCTCCTATAGTCTTGGTTCCGAAGAAGGATGGGTCATGGAGAATGTACATTGACTATAGGGCCCTTAACAAAATCACCATTAAAAACAGGTATCCTCTTCCTCATATTGATGATTTGCTTGATCAGTTGAAACACGAACTTATTTTACAAAATTGGACTTGCGTAGTGGGTTATCATCAAATCCATGTTGCTGAGCATGATGCTTGGAAAACAGCTTTTAAAACAAAACAGGGTTTGTATGAATGGCTTGTAATGCCTTTTGGGCTATGTAACGCACCTGCTACTTTCATGCGGGTCATGAATGATGTCTTCCGTTCATTCATTGATGATTTTGTAATTGTGTATCTAGATGATATCCTTGTGTTTAGCAACACCTGGGAAGAGCATGTTGTACATGTGAAGAAAATTTTAGATGTACTGAGAAAGGAAAAGCTTTATGTAAAAATGTCTAAATGTGAATTTGCTAAAACTTCTTTAGTGTATCTAGGCCATATCATTGGTGGAGGCCACCTGCGAGTGGACCCATCCAAGGTTACTATCATTGTAAACTAGCCACTGCCTAACACCATTACTGAAATCAGAATTTTTCTGGGTGCGGTTCAGTATTGGAGGAAATTCATTTCTGGGTTTTCCTCAATTGCTGCTCCATTACATGCGTTGACAAGCATTAAAAAAATTTTCCAGTGGGGAGGCAAGCATCAGAGAGACTTCGACACTTTGAAGGAAAAGATTAGCACAGCACCAGTTCTGACATTGCCAGATTTGCAGCAGCCATTTGAGATCGAAACCGATGCTAGTGGGTTTGCCATGGGAGCAGTTTTGATGCAAGGAAGGAAGCCAGTCTGTTACCATTCAAAAACATTCTCTACTGTGGTAAGTAACTATCCGACCTATGACAAAGAATTGTATGCTTTAGTACAGAGTGTGAAGAAGTGGAAACATTATATCATGGGAAAAGAGACAGTCATACATACTGATCATCAGCCACTTCAATATTTACAATCTCAAACTAAAATACAACAAAGTAGGCATTTAAGATGGATGGGATTCTTACAACAGTTTCATCTCGTAATTAAGTACAAAAAGGGAATTCTTAATAAAGTAGCAAACATGTTATCAAGGCCACCTACAAATGCTTCAATCATTCTTCAGAACAGTTCATTAACACATGAAAGTTATATTGAACAGTATGCAGAAGATAAAGATTTTAAGGAAGTATATGCATCACTAATACATGGTAAACAGGAAGAGAAGTATTACGTGCATAATCAACTCTTGTATCATCTCGGTAAACTCTGTACTCCAGAGAAAGAAAGAGTGCATGTGATTCGAGAAGCACATAGTTCATTGATTGCAGGACATTTTGGTGTAAGTAAAACATTGTCTGTATTGCAGAATCACTGTTATTGGCCTCAAATGCAAGACACTGTAGCTAAATATATAAGGGGTTGTGTTATGTGTGCAACAAGTAAGCCTAGCAATAGGAAATTGGGTTTGTACACTCCTCTTCCAGTTTCTTCTCGTCCTTGGGAAAGCATTTCTATGTACTTTGTAGGAGGACTACCTATGTCTAGAAAAGGGCATGATTACCTATATGTGGTTGTGGATAGATTCAGCAAAATGTGTATCTTAATGCCATGTAACAAACAGATCACTGCTGAACAAACAGCTCTTTTATTCTTTCAAAATGTTTGGGTACATTTCGGGCTACCGACATCTATTGTATCTGATCGGGATTCCCGGTTCTTGGGAAAATTCTGGTCAACTTTATGGGAGCTTATGGACACTAAACTGAAGAAAAGTATAGCTTTTCATCCACAGACCGATGGGAAAATAGAGGTAGTGAACAGAACAGTGGTTCAGCTGCTCAGAGGATATTGTAGTAAGCATCCCAAACTTTGGGATGAGTAGTTGCAGTATATACAGCATGCTTACAATCATTCAATTCATTCTTCCACGAAAATATCTCCTTTTGAAACTTGTTTTGGTTATCTGCCAAAAACACCGATGGGCTTCTCTTTTGGAAAAGATGCAGTGGATGGACATCATGATGCAAATAAAGATTTAAAGTTCATTCAGAGAATCCAAGCAGTGTAGCGGGCAGTTCAAGAACAGTTGGAGAAGAGCCAGGCAAAGTACAAAGCCAGGCATGACAAGCATCGAATTGATCATCAATTTCAGGTTGGTGACCGAGTTTGGTTACACATCACCAAAGAACGAATGAAAGGTGAAGGTAAAAATCTTAAGCCTATCAGGTATGGTCCTTTTGAGATCTTGGAAAAGATCGGTACTAATTCTTTTCGCTTGAATTTACCTCCATACATGCAAATTTATTCAGTTATCAATGTTGAGAATCTTAAACTGTATGAACCTCCTATGATCATGGATGAGGAAATTAACATACAGATTCCTTCAATAGATGATTTGGCACCTGAATATATGAGAGAGCTACAGGATGATGTTATTCTTGACAGAAATGTAAGAACTTCACGAAGGGGGAATGCTAAGTACCTTCGAGTGCTGCTGAAAGGAATGCATCCTAGCAAAGCAAGATGGATGGATATTGGTAAAGTGAGGGAACTTTACCCTCACTTACTTGCAGAATAATTCAGGCTTTTGGTGGTCCAAAAGCTCTCCAATGGGGAGGATTGATCCGGCAGATTATTCCTCCTTAACGATCCAATATGGTACATGGCTCATAGAAGCCATGCGTGAAGGAAATCGGACGGCAGATACACCAAGAAGCCGCGCATATCGAAGGAAAGAAGAGCATTTTCTTCCGCAACGGCGGGGCTCGGAAGCCTTTCCTCGTCCGCAACGTCGGGGATCGGAAGCTTTTCCCTTCCGCAACGGTGGGGCTCGAAAGCCTTTCCTCGTCTGCAACGTCGAGGATCGGAAGCTTTTCCCCTTCCACAACGGCGGAATCTTAACAGACATTCGGACGAATCGGAAGTCGGAGCGATAAGCAGTCCGCAACGATGGCCACAAGCTTGATCAGAAGAACAATGCTTCCGGCAGCCGCAACAGTGAAAGCCCAAAACTTAAAAGATCAACGAAATAACTCGACAAAATCGAAAAAAGAAGTGGTGCGCCATTCGCAACTGCGAAAACCAAAGTAACAAGACTTCCAACTCGAAAACCAGCCGACAACCGATTGAGATAGAGATCAGCGGAGTGAAACACCGGATCCCATTGCGTATCACTCTTCTGCAACGGCGGAAGCCCAGATAATAAAACTTCCAACCCAAACACTGAAATGCGTTCGCACGGGGACATTTTCAAAATGGTTTTCTTACACAGTTTTGATGCCACATTTCAGGGAATGGAACCCATGCATTGGTAACGGGTTCTTTGGTTCAGTTACGGAGATGAACAGCCGGCTATAATAACGAGTGGGCATTTGGCAGGGGATGTGAACAGTCGCATTTCTTTTACGTTTTGTCTCCTTGGTAGGAGCTGTGTGAAAGAAGGCAAATACGTTACTTATGAGGCTTAAATAAAGGAAGTTGGCGCACAGAGGGGGACACAGTTCGTGGAGAGCGTAGTACATTGATTCTCTATTATAGAAGTTTGGAGAGTTTCGCTGTAGTTTCCAGATTGTTGTTTGTATTAAGAGTCGACTGTATTCTCTGTTACATTTTGGGTCTTTATCTTTTGAATACCAGATTGTAATTCCACAGAGAGGAGTCTTGAGGACTTTCTGTCCAGCATTCTGTTTTATAGTTGCTGAAGTTGATGCCAGAACGATTTTGTACCATTTAAAGCCATTAATTGGATTGGTACCCATTGGAGAGGGACCCGGAGACGTAGCCCAGTGGAGGGGGTGAACTCCGTTATCAACTTCTGTTGTGACTCTGTTTCTGTGTTTTCTTCCTTGTATCTGTTTATCAATCTTGTCTTTCATTCATGTTCTGAGCATTCAATTTCTGTTAATGTTGTTCCATTAATTAACCTGTTGCACGCATTCTTTTACAACAAACTTTTAATGCACTAAAGTTGAGGTCCTACGGATCACATTGGCTATGACTTGGGTGACTATTATAGATTGGATTATTGTTGTTATATTTCTAGGAAGGTCTTTTCAGTAGTTTGCGTGTGTTAGTGGTTTTTTTTCAAGTTAAGAAAAGTACCTTCATTTTCAATTAGCAGTTTGTTTTTTCTATTTGCATTGAACTGTTTAGTTTTAGAACAATTCTAATTTTGACCTAGTCAAAGAAGGTGCATGAATTCTAGTAGTAAGGTGCATATCCCAAGGAGAACTACTCTTACCTAATGGAGCCCACTTATTAAAAACTATCCATCATGCAGAGATAAGGGTGCAGATCCCAGGACTAAAATAGATCTAGGGTTTGGTCTAGTTTGGGGATAAATCCAGATTTGGATCTGAGCTTATTTTGTAAACCCTAAGGGTCTCTTACTCATATATATAAGAAGGCTCTAGGGTAGGGATTAAGTATTATATTTTTATTCCATTTCAGAGGGAAGGAGTAGGGTTTGTATACAACATTATTATTCTGCTTTCAAGTCATAGGTTATGACACTACTTTAGATGCATCCTATATACTCTATTTTGTATGGTGGAGATCCTCTTTTAGGATACTTGCATAAGCTTAAAGGTATGCACAAAAACTGATAAAAATGCCTCTTGTAGCTTAAAACTAAAATCTATGTATAAAAACAGAGTAAACATCACTCTAAAGTGGCTCAGGAAAATGCATGCCATACCATACATGAGAATTTATGGTGAAATCTGAAGGCACTTGGCTTAAGTATCTAAGATTCATGCAAAACCCATGCACATGATTTTCCAAACTAATCTCCAGATGCACGCAGTGGATTCTCCAAATAAGTGCTTTCACTCTTTTTAGTGTTTTCCAACAATTCTGAAAAATGGACGCCCGGGCCTGTAGAAAGGTACAAATTGAAATCTAAAAGTTGCAAATTTCTCTACAAGGAATAACTGACTTTCCCAGATGGCGAGAATCCTAAGGCCAAGAAAGAACACCCCTGTTTTTCTAAAACATAAAAGATCTTCCCTTTCATGCATGGATAATGAAAACAAGGCCATTTTGAAGAAATCCAATGGCACTAAGTTGCAGTGTCCCTTTTTATCTACCAACCCACATCATCAATCCTTCAGAGCTATCACCAAGTGAAAGGTATGATTTTTCCAAAATGGTACAGTCACTGTTTTGGACACTTTTAGTAAACTCTAGGAAATGCATGCCAAGGGTTAATGAAGTATGCTTAAGGCTGTGTACTTCTACTAGAATATTATTAACAAATACTAAAAACATATATGAATTCAAAAAGTATTCAACTTTCAAAACCAATGATACTCTTGCATTAACATAGAAACACTCAAATACATAGATATGCAGATGATGCTGACAGTGCAACTTAGACACAATAGAAACATTTAAAATCCCTAACTGCGATATTTATTGGATTAAAAAATTAGTAGGATTCGCTATAGGACCTCCCAAGAATAATAGAAGTCCACTTATTGCATCTACATGTACACAAGGATAGTGTTTAAAAGAAACTCTCAGGAGTAAAATAAATCAAAAGGGACTGCATCTGCAAGTAAATATGGGATGGTGTTACATCGTATATTTTGGAAGTCCCAAATTCTGGCAAGGAGATCTATTCTTTCATAGGCTTGGGTCTAGGAGCTGACAATGAACTACTAGGAAGAATAGAAGTCGACTGACTGCATCTACTGGTAAACGAGGATAGTATAAACTTTATCATTTGATTCCTTCCTACTAAGGTGAGCCATGGGCCACCTATATCTCCAAATTCCAATTTCCAAGTCTCCATATTTTACTTACACTTGTCTAACAAAACTTTTTATTCCCAACCAAAACTTAATCCTAACACTATCAAGGTAAAAGGTGGCATATTTGTTGAATATAGCCCTAGAAATTGGATGAATTTGAAATAATGTAAACACCAAGAATTAGATAACCTATTTTGAAGAATATATGAACACAAAAATAGTTTAAAGTTTATATGAAGGGAAGTCTTATTCACTTTGTTAAAATCCAGACATAAATACATAATATACAGTCAAAAAGAGATATCAAATAGGCCTACATTTGGAGAGAGGGACCAAGAGGTAATGGTAAAGTTTTGGGATAACAATTTCAGGTCAATATGAAGGTATGCTTATTATATGATGTTGGAGCAGAGTCCTGCAGCTACAAGAAAAGATGCCATTTTGGCGGATAGACAGTGTGGCGAAGATGAAGAGATAAGGTGAAGCTACGATGCCGTACCATGTTTCTAGCTGCAGAGCAGAGCCGAAAACCGTGACTGTTGGAACATAGAATTCAAGGAAGACGACAGTACCTAAGCGGCCGAGAAGAGAGAGCTCAACCACTGCATTGAAGGCGAAGACAGGAGGGCTCAGCTACCCTCATAAAGGAAAAGGAGCAACGAGGCCGAGGTATTGAAGACGAAGGACAGAAGAGGGGAAGCGGTGCATAGTACCCATGGTCAGCGTTGGGAAGCATGGAAGACTGTAGAGAGCAGTGGTGTGATGGAAAGCGGCTACCCCAAGTACAGATATGCCGACTGTCACTAGTTAGGGTTTGGGTTACTGTTGGGACAGGCCCACAGTGTTGTAATGGCGAGACCTTTGGGCCGCCTATAAATGGATGTATTTTGTATTGTAAAAGGTTGGCATTTTGGGCATTTTAGGCCATCCAGCTAGTCATATTATCAATAGTCTGTTAGCTTACTGTTATTTTGTATTGTAACAATTCGCAAGGATTGACAGAGAGAGAGAGAGAGTGAGAGTATATTGTAAGAAGGAAATATAGAGAAAAGATCTAGGAGAGAAGGGCTCCAGGCTGAGTGCGGAGTTACCCATAAGATCTCTAGCTGCATATGCGGTGCAGCAGAACTGTGTACCTCTCTCAAGTTATAATATAGAAACACAGTTCTGTGGACATAACTTCTACCCTGGAAGTGAAACACGTAAAATCAGAGTGTTATGTGTTTGATTCATGTGATTGTATTTACTTGTTATATCTGTCATTCATTACATGAACTTTGCTTATAGTAAATGTATGTGTATGTTATTCAGTTCATAGCATATTACAAGGATAAATGCAAGTTGAAGTCTTTAAGTATTCTGTATAAGAGTCTGTCTAAGTTTCACTTGAGACAGTTAAGAGTCACAGTATAAAACAGCCTTGTGTATTGAGTCCTGTAAGTTGAACACAAGTAACGCTAGGTGCGCTGAGTCGCAGCGGTAGGATATCGCAGGGAGGCGATATCGCACCATCAGAGGAGCTGTGGTGCGCTGCAGTTAAGGATCAAGAAGAGGAAAGAGTTACGTGTTTCCCAGGGCGCGGCGATGCGATAAGGATTAGAGTCATCACGAGTAAGAGGAAACTGCGCATCGCAGAGAGGAAAGAGCGGTCTCACGAGCTAAGAAGAGCTGTGAGACGCACACAGGATGCCATACAGAACCTGGTCGAGACACTTGAGTCTTTGGCCAACCCATTAGGATCACTTCGGGTGAGACTTCAGGATGCTCCGCGGTCTGTCCTTGAAAGGGCCAGTGAGCTAGGGGTGTTGTTGGTTCATTATAGTAAACCCAGGTCTGCCCAAATGACCAACAAATGGCTCTGTTGTCGGTTTTGAACAAACTGAGCACTGATGTTTTGGTGGCATCCTACTAGAGACAAACTCAACGAGTGGGTTGTGTCTGTGACCAAAGAGTTTGCCGAACGAGAAAACAAAAGTCCTAGATTGAGTACAGAGGACTGGTTACAAAAACATATCGTTACAGACCTACACGCGATATTTTTTGCGACCTTTGGAAATGAGCTTTACGACTGGCTATCAAAGTTGACTGATACGAGCATATTCAAGAAGAAAAGAAACATTGTCTGGACACCAGAGCTGATTCAGACCGTGAAGAACCTTGATAATCCCATTACGAGGACCGTGGACTTCTGGCTTGCGAGTGTGCTAGCAGGCTTCGTCACAGAGTTTGCAGTTGACCAGAGAAAAAGCTTCAGCGAGGCTGAGCAGTACTTCTTCAAAGGATATCGCGGTAAGTACCTAAAATCTTTAAACTTGTCCATTAAGATGTTATTACATGAAAAAGGAACAATGGATCTAGTTTCAGATGAATAAGTAAAGATAGTAATGTCACAAGAGTTTGAAAGTGATTTTGATGACATTGGACGTACACGTAGTGGAAAGAAGTACAAAGTAGATTTCAACTCTCCCATATTTGAAGAAACTTCAAATAATACTAGACAATAGAGTCACAGTACCACAGAAAGAACAGAAGGGGGTATCCCTTACCACCCTTATACCCCACAGAAACAGATCGGGACTCAGAACAATCCTGTAGGAACTCCATCTAGTAGCTCGCAGACAGTACATACTACCGCTACATCACCTCCACGTACACCGTCGAGTGGTAGTAACACAGCAAATCAACATCCACCACATAGAAATAGAATGGGGGATGATATGAAGCTACCTATCTTTAAGGGTACAGGGGTAGAGGACCCAGAGCAGCATTGGTTTCTATGTGAAGCCATGTGGACCATTAAAGCAATCAATGATGATAATAGTAAACTTGTACAGTTGGTCACCACACTGAGAGAACGAGCCTTAACATGGTATATGAAGTATACCTCAGGGGTACCCAGAACACTTGTCCAGGTCAGGACCGCCATGATTAAAGAGTTTAAGAAACCTAAGTCGGAGTCACAGTGCATTACAGAGCTCAAAGACATCAAACAGTTACCTACAGAGTCAGTGTGGGACTTCGATCAGAAATTTAAAGCCCTTATAGACCAAGTCAGCTTTGAGTTTGCCCCGGAGCAGCATAAGGAATGGTTTATTGCAGCACTTCTCCCTCACATCAGACTACCATTAATGTAGCAGAAAATCTAGATGCAGGACGACGCGTTGGAGATGGCCATGAAACTAGAGGCTTCACCTCTAGCTGAAACTAGCACAGGTATGACAAACCTGCAAAACCAGTTGGCTAATATCACGATACAGATGCATGAACTTAAGAAAGGGAAAGAGGTTGTGCAAGACATATGGTGCATAAAGTGTAAAGCACAAGGCCATACTAAAGATAATTGTCCAATCTTTGTAGAATATATAGCAACCAGGGCTCCTAACCCCTTACCACAGACCCATGGGCCGTGGTGTGAAATATGCAAAACAAGAGGACATCTACCTCACCAGTGCCCTCTACTTCAAAAGTACGTGCAGACACCTAAGAACTTATACTGCATCTTCTGCAAGTCCGTAGGCCATGATGAACACGATTGTCGAGCCTATGATCTCATGGTCGGGAGCAAGCAAGACCTGTACAGAGTCCAATCAGAAACACAGTGTCCAGCAGCAGGACCACAGCATGATCCGGCTTATGTTGGCCATGGAGGAGGATTCAGAGGACGAGGAGGATTCAGAGGCTTTGGCCGGGGAGAAGGATTTGGCCGTGTTCGTGGACCAGTCACTTGTTACAACTGTGGAGTTGTAGGACATTATGCTAGGGACTGTCAAAGCCCTACCACCATATGTAACTATTGCAAATCTTATGATCACGCTATAGAAGACTATCCTACCCTGATAGCTAAGATCAAAGAACCTAAGCCAGCAGTACACCAGAATATCCATTTTATTACTGCTGAGCAGGAAGAACCAGAACTAAGAGTCAACATTGTGACTCGCAGCGGTGCTTCCACCAATGGGACATCGTAGGTTATTGAAAAGACAATAGGTCAGGAGTGGGTGCATAAAGCTCCTAACAAAGCAACACCACTTGACCTACAGAAGAATAAACAGACATTTCAGGAAGCTAAGACTTTCTTTGATGACTCTATGCAATCAGGATCACAGGTACCGCTGTCTAGGGGCGTACCGCAGCAAGCACCTTGTGGCGTTAGCCCTGACCAGACATCGCAGGCTACCACATCGGGCGCTTGCGATGAAGACGAGTTGGTAGGAAGTGTACAATCCTTCCTACGGAGTTGTTTAAAACTCGTGAGAAATGAGCAAGCTATTGGAGAACTTCAGTGCATCATAGATCAGTGTCAGCCATCTTCTTCTGTGAGCAGTGCACAGTGTGATGTTCATAACATTATGGGACATACAAGAATAGGAAGAGAGATGCGACTCACAGCACAGGTTGGAGAATTTGAAATGGACGAGGTGATCCTAGATCTAGGATCATAGGTAAATGTTCTAACTAAGCAGACATGGGAACAGATGGGTAGCCCTAAGTTAGTCAGATCGCCTATCCATCTGTGATTAGATAATCAACAGTGGGTATCACCCCTGGGTCGATTATCGCAGGTGTCAGATGACATTGACGGAGTTCGCAGCTCTGCGGACTTTGAAGTTATATAAATAATTGGCGATAGTAGACCATATGCAGCACTACTAGGCATTGATTGGGCGATCGGTAACATGGCCGTTATTGACTTAAAGAGAAGACAAATGACCTTTGAGGACGCGCAGATCCGGGTCATCGCACCGTTAGATCCTCTTCAGGGTCCTAGATACATTGAACCTATCCGAGCAGAGGAAGACGCATGTAACATGGACAGTCTCTATCAGATGACTGCGAACCAGAGTGACTACATCAACCCAACCGCAAAAGGGAACATTAGTTGGCAATGCGACAGCTCATGCGCATCGGATTTGGATGTTGGTCTAGAGAACTGGCAGAACAGACTTTACAAAGTTTCAGCGCGCAAATGTGCGTATATGACTAAGTCACTGCAATGGATTGGCGCAGAGATCAACGAGATTCCATCATTTCATGGTCTAACAGATATCCAGGATTTTCTCACGCAGTTTGAACAACAAATCCCTCACAAGCAGAGGATCGCAACTATGGACCTTGCAGTACGAGCCACACCTGCAAGATGGTGGTATGCACATAAAGAGAATATCACATCATGGGATTATCTTAAGAGATTGATGGCGATCATATTCTCTACCGACAGAGAATATACCCAGCAAAGATACACAGGAGAAAGTG
>LPNX011101983.1:197436-268416 GCA_001517045.1 Pseudotsuga menziesii | reverse complement strand
GGCGGGATGGATGGGAAATCATAGGCATGAATAATGTCGTCAAACTTCCTCCCAAACTGGTAAGTGCCTACGCAGGCTGCTTCTATCCATGACTGGATAGGGTTTATGTACAAATTGGAATGATGAGGCAGATTGACTACACCATCATACTAATCATCAAGGCTTACCGGATGATAATTCACTGTATAAGCCCCAAGCAGCTCCAAGTCATGAGGAAACTCTATATGTGAAGATGATAGTTGAGACTGATATTCTAATAACTGCATCACATCTCTCTTTTCACAAAACTGCTTCTCCATGTCTTCATTACTGATACTCTTGTGCGGCTCTGCATGATATGACTCCAAATGATCATATAAGAGTTTTGAATGCTGCTTTTCCATACTAGGATTTTCCAAGGTCTCCAGATTAATGCTTCCCTCTATGGAAGTATAGTAGATTGGACTTCCACAAATCTCTAAACAGACACTCCCCTTGCTGGATATAGCATAGATAGGATTCTTAATAAGATATCCACAAAAATTCCAATAGTCATCACCATCATCTATGTTAAATGTGATGGATTCCCCATTGCTGATATCAGGTTCCGATATCGAGTTCTCTTTGTCTTCACTACTGATATCGATATATGTCTCAGACTGATCATGTGGATAAACTACATGCTCCTTTTTCATATCAAAGTTTCCCAAGGCCACATGGTCCATGCTCTCTTCTTTAGATATGCCATCAACAAAACCATCAAAAGTTTCTAGTTCATTATTTTCCTCTTTATTCATGTCATAGACTGGATTTTCCATGAATGTCCAGGACTCCTCATCAACATCTTTGTCAGGGATAAGGGAGTCTTCGTCACTTGTATCATGCTCCAAGATATACTTGTCCTCATTTTCATACTCATCTTCTTCAGAAAAAAGGTCACAAGGTAGTACACTTTCCAAGCTGTCATCATTATATGGAGAACACATAGGAGTCCCATTATGTATATCACAGTTTTCATCATAAATTTCACTATAAGATTTTGCAATGGTTTCATCCTCAGGATTGTACTGTTTAGATGGTGACAAGAGGTACGCCTGGCCTACCATGTATATATGATCAGACTCACCTGATGTTGTTTCCTGATTACTGACCTCCGCCATCCCATGTTCTATAATCTGATTTGTTATGTAGCAAGTGCTTTCTGGGTGGAATTGCTCAAAAGGTCTACACCAAGGAATTACTTCATCTACCATGTTAGTTGAGTCTAACTAGTTTGGAATCCTAGGCTCTTGCTGAGGAAACTTCCTTTGATACACTTGATTCTGTTTTGGCTGAAAATTCCTAGGTCCATTATTTCTCTCCAGTGTGACTATTTTGTTTTGGATTTTTGTCATGAATTGGTCCTGACTAGTCATCACTTTTTCCAACATGCTAGCTATCTTTTCCATGGGGTCTTTAGAGGCTCGCTTTTCTTTTGATTCAAAGGTTTTTCCCTTTTCTTCGTTGTATGAAGTGTTTCCCCTAGTGTAACCTGGAATGTTGGATTTTCCTGAAGATTGCATATTCTTTTCTATTTTCTCAGCCAATTCCTAAGCAGTTTTTAGATCGACTGGCTCTTTGTCCCTTAACTGGTACCTCAAATAACCAGTGAAAGCTTTGATGTAATATATGAGGATGGAGGCATCCCTTGGCTTGATTTCTCTAGGGAAGTCCGCAACCACACGCCTGAACTTAGTATTAAATTCATCAATGGTTTCATTCTCCATCTTCTTTATGTTATGGAGGGCAGCAAGCAGATGTCTTGGTTCTTTCTTTTCCCCCCATTTCTTCTTAAAACCCTCTAGGAAATCACTAATAGTTTTATACGAATCATCACCAAGGTTTTCATACCACTCCGCAGCATCATCCTCTAAGGATAAAGCAAAGAGCTTCATTTTGATATCTTCATGGTTAGAGGCAACATCATCACAATAACTGACTAGGTGCCTTTCAAATTTTCGGAGATGAGTCTTGGCAGTGGTGGCATTATTTCCCTTGAA
This sequence comes from Pseudotsuga menziesii, assembly GCA_001517045.1. Lineage (NCBI taxonomy): Eukaryota > Viridiplantae > Streptophyta > Pinopsida > Pinales > Pinaceae > Pseudotsuga > Pseudotsuga menziesii. Next base: position 266,398 of record LPNX011101983.1, on the reverse strand, counting down.
CCTGGGGAGCTTCTTGATAGCATCTTTCGGAATGGCATGGGGAGCACCTGCTATCTGAGAAAAGTCAAGGGGTTTGAATAATTCTGTCATTTCTTGAGATCGGTGAACATGACTCTCTACAAATATGTTATGGATATCTGCGAGGGATTGGTCTCCTAAATCTTCAAGGTTTCTACGAGAAGTATGCCTATTCAATATTTCCCTAATAAACCTTTCCGGATCAGGGAGAGGATTGAATAATTGTCGCTAGTTTCTTCGGGTAGAAATTCTTGAAGGGATGTTAGACAGTGGAGTCGCCAGATGGATCGAGTTTTAATTTTTATGTTTTTTAAAGACTAGATCAATCAAAAGTTTTTTTTATCTTTTTAGTTGTTTAGAAAAAAGTTAAGCTAAGTCGTACTCAAGAATAAAAATATTTATCCCCGGCAACGGCACCAAAAAGTGTTGCCACCTTTTCACACACCTGGATCACGTGGCAGAAATCTTCAAGCCACTCGGTGTGTCCTTGGGGGCAAGTCTCGAGTCAAGGCTGTCACATTGTTCTTGACTCCTCCGTTTAGGCTCAACTCCTAATGGAGCCAAGGGGGGTAGACCCTATTAAGTTACTAAGGATGATTTCTTAGCGTGGTGATGTTAAACTAAATCAGTTATTTAGGAGTTTGAATATTTTAACTATAAACATTTGAAGATGACAAGATACGAAAATAACACACGAAAGCACAAAGCTGATAAACAATATATATATCAAGCAAAAATGACCAGTGCCTTAATAATGGATTCAAATCAAAGAGATCAATGTGCTTGCATGTGCTCGGAGTGAATGTTTTGCGATTGCATCTTGGCATGTTTTAAGTTAAAATTGAAGTATGAATTGATTAAATTAGGCTAAAAGAGAATAAGGTAGCCGATGCACTCAACAGGAAGATGCAGGAAATGCATGTGGCATCTCTTAGTATTTGCCAATCAGATTTGAGGCAGCAGATTGTTAATCATACTGCTGGAGATGAATTGTATGAGCTAGTAAAAGACAAATTGCAGCAACAAAGTATTGAGAAGAGGTATGAGGGATATAAATTGGAAGAAGATGGACTTCTTACTTATAAAGGCAGACTTTATATTCCAAATGTAGCAGAGTTGAGGAGAGTAGTAATGGATGAAATCCATCAAGCTCCATATTCTGGTCACCCAGGATACCAGAAGACAATTGCTACAGCCAGAAAACAGTACTTTTGGCCAAGAATGAAAAAAGACATGGCTAAATACATTTCAAGGTGCATGAAATGTCAGCAGGTAAAGGTTGAGCATCTATTAGCACTAAATTTATTTTTGTCGGAATTGGTCTTATTGCCTTCAAAATTTTAAGTTTTCATGGGTGATTGAGTTGGTTTCCAAAGTTTTCTCATTAAGCTATTTCCAAGTTGGCAAAGAAGATAAGTTAAGGGAATTTTAGATAAAAAGAGAAATAAATTTTTCTCAAGTGGGGCAAAAAGTTTTATTAACTTTTGAATGAAATTTATAAAATGGGTTTTATAAACCTATTATTTTTTTTATATTCAAACTTATATAGTTTTGGATATTTTTTCCAAAGTAAAAAAGCAGCCTCTTATTAATCTAATGGCTAATGTAAAAAGTGAAAACTCATCAACACGTATTAGTGTTTCCGGAGATTAAAGTTGTGAGGTGGTTAAATTGGAAAGGTGGTATCGGAATTTAAACCGCTTTCCACATGGTAACTTTTGGTGAATTCCGCGGAGAAAAATGGTTTAAGAAAAACAACTCAGTGAAGGCTACGGAATAGACCATTATGTAAAGGTAAAGGTGACTTGGTTTTGAAAAATTATTTCATTTGTGTGCTGCGCGCAAAAGGAAGGAGACAATCTGCCATATTTACATAGCATATTTTTTCTGAAAATGACTGTTTTAGTCATTTTATTCAACGACCTGTTTCCAGCAAACAAAGAAGAATTTTCAAAACCTGAAAATTTTTTTTCATAATAACATTGTGATATACAATAACCTCTATCCATTTTTACCCAGGTGCTACAGATTGGGAGCAGAAAAGTCATCTTCAGAAGGAAAATGTTCAGATGTCAAAATGACTATTCTAGTCATCAAATTAAAATAATTGTTTACATCAAATGAAGATGAATTTTGAGAAACTGAGAGAGGATTTTCTTCAAAACATACCTATCCACAATAAACCATTTTCCATTTTAACACAAGTGTTACAGTTTAGCAGCAACAAAGTCAGTTGTATTGGCCATTTTTCATGTTTTCCAAAGGACTATTTCAACCATCAAATTCAAAGATTTTTTTTTGGACAAATGGAATTTAATTTTACAAAACTGAGCGAGGTTTTTATTATTGACATGCCTATAATGAAAAACCTCCTTCATTTTTTACACAGTAATCACAGGTTGGGAGAATTTAAAATATCTTCACAAGTCATTTTTCCAGAAATCTACAATTTTATTATTTGAGTCATCAACTTCAAAGGAATATTTTGAGCAGATTGAGATGATTTTGGAGAAATCAAGACATGGGTTTTGTTGGGAACATGTCAAATTATAAAAACCTCTCCCATATTTCACACAGTTGTCACCATTAGAGATATGCATGAGAAACGTTATTGTAACTGTTTCTATTTTTAGAGTTCAGTTAGGTTTTGAATTCAAACTTAGGTAGAGGTTATTCTTATATAAATTAAAATGTAATTGATAGTTTGGAGGGGGGGGATTTTCAAGAGTGGAGATACTCTACATTGTAATGGCTTCAAGTTTTCAGTAAATGAATGGAATTTGCAGAGGAGGAATGTAAAATCTTTTTCATGTCAGAGATTCTTGTGCCATCTTTTTCTTCAGTAAGTCATTTCTTTATGTGATTGTTTATCCTGTTTTCCACTCCATTTTGTATTTACTTTCATGCTTGAGCATTAGTTTTTATGGGCTAGAATTCATCTTGCATGCTCTAGGTCCATTGTTCAAGCATTTTCAAAATATTTTCTTCTAAAATCTTGCAGAATTGACCCTAGAGGTGCTCTGTTTGATGGAATGTCTCCCTTTGTCTACTAATCAACCTACTAATACCTCAAGACTGAGGAAATGGTGCCTACCTTGCCTCTATTCATAAACTTCCAAAACCCTACCTCCTGCAATATATTTCATATCTGATTATTGACTCCATTGCCCAATGGTCTCCTCCATGACCGTCCTACCAAGTCTTTTAAAACAAATTTGTCCTATTTGTCCCATCAGAAATCTGATCATCTGATTGTCTTTGATTGAATATCTTGAGTATAACAACTTTGTAAATAGTGAGAGATCCCTCTTTGACTGTATTAGATCAAAAATACATTCTAAAGTGGTTTTTGTTGTTACCTTGGAATCTACCTTTCACAACCTGGGTACATTCTGAGTGTTAACAACATCAACATCCTACATATTTGTTGCAGCCTTTGCCAGTTCCAGAATGGAAATGGGAAGTTATTTCCATGGATTTTATTACGGGATTGCTGATGACTTGGAGACAACATAATTCCATCATGGTTGTAGTAGACAAGTTAGCAAAGGCAGCGCATTTTATACTGGTGAAGTCTACGCATAAGACTGATGACATTGTAAAGATCTTCATGAAGGAAATTTTCAAATTACATGGGTTTCCTAAGGAAACAGTCTCTAACAAAGATGTCAAGTTCACTTCCAATTTTTGGAAGGGGTTGTTTGCAGATCTAGGTACAAAGCTAAACTTCAGCACTGCATACCATCCTTAGACTGATGGTCAAACAGAGAGAGTTAATCAAGTACTGGAAGATATGCTTCACATGTACGTGATGGACAAACCAACCAAGTGGGAAGATTACTTACACTTAATAGAGTTTGATTATAACAATGGACAGCAGGAATCCTTGGGGATGAGTCTGTATGAAGCTTTGTATGGAAGAAGGTGTAGGACACCAGTGACTTGGGATAATCTAGTGAACAAGGTTGTGCTTGGTCCTGAATTGCTCAAGGAGATGGAGCAAGAGGTTGTAAAGATCAGGAAGAATCTAAAAGCAGCACAGGACATATAGAAAAGCTATGCAGATAAGCATAGGGTGAACAAGGAGTTCAGTGTTGGGGATCATGTTTACCTCAGAGTGAAGGCAAAGAAGAGTTCCTTGAAGCTTGGAATTTGTGCCAAGCTGTCACCAAGATATTGTGGGTCGTTTGAAGTGCTTGAAATAATAGGGTCAGTTGCATATAGACTTGCATTGCCTACTAGCACTAGAGCTCATAATGTTTTTTCATGTTTCTTTGCTTAAGAAATATGTACATGATCCTAACCATGTGATAAATTGGGATGTGATTCAAGTGGAACCCAAGGGAGAGTTCCAAATCGAGCCAATGTGCATCCTCGACAGGAAGGTCATAATGCTCCGGAACCGATCCATAGGGTAGGTAAAGGTGCAATGGGAGCACTACGGTCCTGAAGAGGCTACATGGGAGATGGAGGATGCCATGCGATTGGCACATCCATTTTTGTTCAATTTTGTGAAACATTGAGGCGATACCAATGTAGCATTTTGTTCAAATTTTGTAAAGCACTGAGGACAGCACTATTGAAGGGGAAGGGGAATGTAACACCCCAATTTTGACCCCGTTTGCTTTAAATGTATATGATGTATATAATGTAATTTATCGTGGTGTGGACCTAAAGGAAAAAGCCCCACCATCGATTTGGTTGTGTCATGTTTCGGGGATTAAAATCGTTGCCGATGGTATATCGTGATATATGGCACATTATAATTTTGGCATTATGTAAATATGTTTTTTAATTAAAATGAACCCCAACCAGCTATGTCAATGCAACCATAATCAAAAGGGCATGATTTTCCTAAGGATAAGGAGGGGAAATTATTAAACTTTGAGCCTATCGGGAAAATCTATGTGTCAGCTGTTAAACCCTTTTGACTTACTCACCTTCCCTTGTCTCATCAGTCAGCTACCACATTAAAAATTCTGTTATTAGTAGGGGCAGTTATTGCTGGGCAGTGGTGTGTGGCAGGACTATCAACCCTTGCCCACATGCACACTCCTCCAGCAGACCCTTTCACTTCATGTGGGCAAGGAAAAGCGCAAGAGGCTATTCTGCATTCAGGGGATTCTCCATTCTTCCATTGTTTTTTTTTGCCCATCCTCACACACAGGATGGGGTTGTTTTCCTCACGCATAGGTTGGGATTATTCATTGTTTTCCTCACGCAACAAGTTGGGGAGCCATTTTCTGTCACCCACGATTTTTCCTGTGAATGATCCATTCACGTTCTATGTGTATATGTGTTTCCATACCGATTTTGTGGATTCTGTGTGTGTATGTTCCCGTTGCTTCAATGTCGATATCGGGGATATTGTTCTCCCCACAATTTTGTGTGATGTGGCTTCAGTTACGTTTTGGGCTGCTGTGGATTCTTATTGGGTCGCTTTGGCCACAATAGGGCCAAGAACGACTCAGGGATCATATTTCCCCATCCAAGCTGTGAATTTATTGTTTTGTTGTGTGTATGCAGTGGTTGGTCTCTGGACTGTGTTGGAGTGGGGGATGAGGGCTTGGTTTGCTTGATAAACCTGGTGTGTTTGGGAGCCACACAAACAGAGCTAGAGGGTTGGCTTTCTTCTCCACAATCCCTGAATAGCACTAGAAGGGAGGTCAGGGCCTGAGGGACTTTGTAGCAGAAAAGGGACTGATTTCCTTGTGTTGGGTGTGTGTGGATGTCCTAGAAGTCAGGCTAGTTTTGGTGTAGGTTTCGTTATCTCTTCAATGAGGTCACCAACTTAGCATTTAGCTTTTCCCAGCTCCTTGATGGCCTGATAAACCCAACTGTGTTGGCCTGGATGATTTGTTGATGGCCTGATAAACCCAATTGTATTGGCTTGGTTGATTTGTGTATCCTTGGCTATGTGTAAGCCTGCTTGTTCCTTATTCCTTAGGGAATAATGCCCAGTTCAGGGGTGGCAGTGTTGCTGAGAGACTAAGGAGCACACTGGCCTATGGTTGGGTGGAACGTTGTAGCAACGTAGCTGGTTGCGGGAGGAATTCTTCACAAGATAAGTATTCTTGTCTATTCCATCTCTACAATTATATTTACTGTTTAATGGATTATGATGAATATGTCGAATGCTTGAATGTATGGATTGCTTCTGTTGTATGTTAAACAATTATGCATCTCTGCATGTTTGTACTTCCAAGCATTTCAGTTTGTCAGTTTTTATGTATGCACATGTTCATGGGGCTAGTTGCCCAGATAGATAATGGTTTGGTAGCGTCCTCTTCGCTGGTCGGAGGGTTGGGGACGTGACAATCTATAGGATTTTTCATTAGCATATAATTATAATTTTATAATAAATTTCCTATGTTGACTTCGCAGGGAGGTGATGAGGGGCTCATCACCCCAGCAGAAGGTGAGAGGAGAACATGATCCGCGAGGAAACATGTATACATCAAAATGTTATGTTTTAAAATAATTTTAGTGAATATTCTGGTTTCATTAGGTAATTTTTAGTATTTTTTTGATGGAGGGTTCTCTCTGGGGCACGTCCCTCTCCGTAGATGTTATTAGACCTGAATCAAGGCGGCAGGTATACATTGATATTGCCATTGTAATAATTTTAGGATGGACAAACAGATCTGTTGCTATGTATTTTCATTAGTATATTCGGCTCGTTTATATAATCTTATCTATTTTCCATGTAGAGTGTTGATCAGAGAATCCAACCGACTATTGATCAGCCGACTGTAACATTGGGGAAACAAGTAAACATGAATGTAATTCTACATTTGAAATACTTTAAAATCGTACACATGTATATTTTGCAGCATATTGTTTATTTTGTTATGTATTTTTCATTTTTATGTTTGCATTCATGATGATAATGTTATCTACTTTTTTTGCAGGTTGATGACCAGGGAAAGTCCCCAACTATTGATCAAACGACTGGAGCCTCAAGGCAACCTATAAACCTAAATGTAATTCCACATTCTAAATACTTCAAAATTGTACACATATAAAACATGTAGCATAATGTTTATTTTTGTTTTGTATTTGTTAGCTTTTACATATTGCATTCATTGTGATAATGTTCTCTACTTTCTTTGCAGGTGGATGATCAAGGCAAGTCCCCAACTGTTGATCAACCCACACCCTCATATAGGAATCAGTTAAACCTAAATGTAATCCTATGAATCTACCATGATAGACAATTTTTGTTAATATAATTTTTTGCACACACTATTGCTTCAAAGACTAAGCAATATTATATATATTTATGTTGCAGACAAGGGATTCAGTTTATGAAACACCATCTTAACACTCTTTACAATTTGAGGTCTCCTAGTTGATGAAAGATAATGAAATTAGTAGGTCTGCAGACCTGTCCAATCTGCTACAAAAGACCATGGAAAAACAAAATGAGGAACCGCTTCTTCTGACATTGACAATCCCACTTACAGAAGAGATCAAATCAAAGATTCAATTTTTGTTACAGAGAATTCGACAATTGCAATTAATTTCCCAAATAATAATGTAAATTCATTTAGAACTTTATAATATTTAATTTTATATGTTATTGAACTTATAATACAATGGTTTGAATTTACAGGAAGTTATGCATATTTACAGTGGTGGTCAAGGGGTTGTTTGTCACAGTGACCAAACCACTCCATGTACACCACATACTGGTCCCTTATTTTCCACTGAATAGTCAACAACACGATCTGCGATGCCCCCGAGACCAGCAGAGGGTGCAGCCAATGCTGACCGACCCACAACAAATGTTGCAGAAGAAGGGGTGGATGCAGGGTTAGATAGAGAGGTGGATGCATTTCCTGGATCTTCTCGTGTCACTAGCACTGGTTCAGTAGAGACAACATTTTTGGTGAACGAAGAACTGGCTCCAATAAAGATAGAGAATATTCCAGGTGATTATAGATTGTTTAATTTAGATTTTATAATTTGTGTCTAATATACCGATAATATTTTTTAATGTTGACTAATTATGGCATTAATTTTTTGTAGGAAATGATATATTTTATAAACATCTGAATGATTTTTCCTTGGATATCTGTGGGCCCGCCATCCGCACAAGGTGGGACAAGTAGGAAAAATATTTAAAGGATAAGATGGCTAATCGCTTGGTTGGTCTGTTTGGAAAAGATACCTTCGATACATATCGAAGGTACTATAGAAAGCTGGACAACATCTAAATATAGTCTGAGACTAGTATAGGGTTCACCTAGAAAATAACCCTAGGTATGAGCACCCTCCAATGATTCCATCTAGGGAGTGGAAAGCCCTGATGGAAGATGGAAAAGAGAAGGGTCTGAGAAAAGAAGGAAAGATACCACCAGGAACAGCGAGGTATGCAATACATTCCAAAATGTAATGGTAAGCCTTATTATTATTAGTTTTATATCAAATTTGGAACATCAACTAACGTAATTCAACACTTGATTAGGTTGTCGGACACATCTATGGCCACCAAGGAAAGAATGGAAAAAATTGGTGAACACAAGCTTGGGCCTAGTGGTTATTCGAACTTGGCATCCCGATATGTAAGTATCAAAAAACCTGAAACCACATCCAAATAACATACAGAAAATTATTTTCATTTTATTCTGGCAGAAAATGCAAATTAATGACATCATGCAAATATGCAGGCCGACCAATTCAAAGAACTTCCCACTCAGGAAGACATGAATCTTAGCTTCGAACAAGGCTTTGACGTCGTTGTTAAACGTCGCAGAAGCTTGTTTGAGCATACTGCATGATCTTCTGTTGATCCATCTGGTGTGTAGGTATATAAAAGTATATAGTTTAATGATAATTTATTAATTCTCATGCAATTTATTCGTTATAAAAAATTAACATAAATTATTTATTCCTTTTTTAGCAGGAAAGTAATGATCTCATTCATATCGAGGATGTAGACCAACCAGACGAAGATCATGCTTCGATTCCTGGTAATGAATTTATTAATATGCTACTAAGTTTGTATAGATAATTGCAGATGATGAACACTAATTCTAATTCTACACAATTCAACTGCAGAGCATGTAGATGCACATAACAATGAACAGGTTGAACATGTACAGGATAATGATGAACATGCTGATGTGCCCATGCCAGGTAAAAAAACACCTTCGTAATGTTTTTTTAAATGAATTACTTGTATTTATAAAAATAAAAATATATTAATGAAACATTTTGACATTATTGCAGAAATTCATCGCCCCTCGCCACTTGTGAGCAGTCTAGTAGGGATACCGATGATCAGATTCTGAAAGATGCGCTTCTTACTAACTATTTAAAGAGAAGAAAAGTAAAAAGGAAGTGACTAAAGAAATTTTGTGTAATTCTTATTTATAATAAAAAAATTTACAAGGTTTTTTCCTCTGTTTCATGAATGAATGGTTAAACGAATGCTTTAATGAATGGTTTATTGATTTTTTTTATCAACTATTGACTAAATGAATGGTTTAATGAAAAAAAATTCAGCTGTTGAACGATTGAATGGTTTAATGAATTTCTTTTTCAGTTGTTGAATGATTGAATGGTTTAATGAATGATTTAAAGAATGATTTAATGAAGGCTTCTTTCAGCTATTGAGTGAAATAATTTGTAGTAAATTGTTATTTACAAGTAGATGCATTGGGTTTGGGGAATTGAGAATGATGTGAGGGGGGGGAAGGGCCATAAGAGCTTCCACCTTCACGTGGTTGGTCTTGTTTAGTAGAGAATATTAAATTATTCTCGAAACAAAGAGGAGCTCAATGAATGGTGAGGAAGAATACATTAAAAAGAGTTATTTCTCTAATTTTAGTGTTTATTTTTTACTATTGCTATTTGACTCCTCCATTGGAACTTGTTACAGATAGCGTTGAGAAACATTTTCATAGTTAAGAGGCAAAAAATGGCATTTTGATGTGATTGATGGCCTTATATACATAATGTTTTTGGTTCTCCATGTTTTATCGGGTGATATATTATTAACAATTAATTTACTTGAATAGTTGAATAGTATTGTAATTTACATTGTAATAGTATTGTATTTATTTAGATTGGCTTTGTTATTTCCATAAACAAACAAAAAATTATTTGATGGGTCCTCACATGAAACTATTGCAACAGGATAAAATTTGAAGTATGTTGAATGATGTTTTGAAAGGTAAAGCAGAAGAAGATAGTGCGATCTAATATGTTATGATGTTGTGGCCTATTTTACTATGATGTCGCTATGATTTAGTCTCTTTCTGTTATATTGATGTGATCTGTCTTAAAATCTGTTGTTTGTTGAAATACTGAGAGGGGGGTGAATCAGTATTTGTACAATCTAAAACTTTAATCAAAAGCAGGTTACTGATCACCAGTCACAGCACAACATCAATATGTATAAAGACAGCAAGATGCACAGTACACAACAGTTTTTAACGTGGAAACCCAAGTTCTGGGGGTAAAACCACGGAAGCCTTTTTAATAATAGTTGTCCAGAAATAACTGGATGAAAGGAACAACTCCCTTATTATATAGACTTCGATTTTTCCAGCTTCAACTGGAAGGAGGCTACGACCCCCTAATTTACAGGCTACGACCTGAAGGAAGTTGCCACTCCCTAGTTTTTCGGCTTCCACCGGAAGGAGGCTACAACCTTCTTTCCTTGCCCCATCCTGCCACCCTGATAAGAAGAATATTGCGGAACCTGTGGACCTGTCAAATACAAAACCCCGTACTCTCTGTTGATATCATCTGCACTCTGATCACTGTCAAATCTTCTCTATAGTTAATACTGTCACATCATTTTTCTGCTCATGTCATCATGGTCATGCTGATCAAGCTGCTCATCAACACTGTTGGTTACTTGCTTGTCCCTTCAATAGATCTATTCTATGTGTAGAACTTCCTGCTGCTGATAACCTCTGTTCACTGTTTACTGCCAAGTCAGCCTTATCACTGACACACATACTGCCAAGTCATCCTTATCACTGACACACTCTGTACCACACTGCACAACCTATAGATCCGTCACGTACCAATCTCTGAATCTGCTTGTGCACACTGCTCACTGCCAAATCATCTCTGTATACCAACAAGTATTTTTACTGCCATAACATGCTCATGTACAACCTTGTACACCTCACCATACACGATAATTAATTCTTCTCTACTTTGATTGAATCATAAGACATGCATCATTAAGCATCAATGTCAAGTATACATCAAAGTGCATAGAGGAGAGTCATCACACCATGCCACACATGTTCATCATATTGGTTTAGAAAAGCATCATGTATTACAGCCGGGATTTTCTCATAATGTTTTAGAAAGGCATCATAATCTTTTCGATATCATATACTTGTTCACTGCTGTCCACACAACTTTATTCAATCAAAATTGTTCACACAACACAATCATCATGTCATCAAACATATCTCAGGAAACCTATCACTCCATATCATTGTATATTCAACACTATCAAATTATGTCACTGTGAGCATTTTATCATTTGTCAAGTTCACTACAGTTCAACATTAACACAGACTTGGACTGTCATCATGAAACTTGCACAAACTTCATACTTTGTCAATCACTGTCAATACTTCAATCTTGGACTATCAAGACACTTCAAGAAGGCAGTCATCTCTTCATCACAGTACATCAATTTCTGTCTTGACTGTGTATTCCAATCATCATACTAGGGCAGTCATCATCATTCACATCAGGCATATAGTATCACAAATACACAAAATTAAACATACCTTGTACTGAAGTTAAACTGTGGCTGTGAAATACTTCAAACCAAAACTATCTCTGTAGGTCTGTCTGCAATTTGATTAGCAGCTAACCTGATTTCTTAATGACACATCTGCCTACAAATCTTCATTCCTGTAGCCGCAAATTTTGCTAATAAAAAAAACTCTACACTCATGCGTTTATTATAGCCCAAACTATATGCAAACCTATATTTTCAGAATCCTGAACATAAGAGATGTGTTCTGCGAACTCAGCATAAAAAAATATGCCCCCTACGATTTCTTCTTGATGAGCCAAGAATGATCACCAGATTTCTTGATTCAACCAATGCATTGTCTCTTCCTTCTTGATTCAACTCCTGGAAGCTCTGCTGAAGAAGATGCCTGTCCAGTTTGTGGGATGAATCCCATAACAATTTCATTCATTGCTATTCCATGTGAGCACAAATATTGTTACTACTGCCTTCGTACTAGGTGTTTAGCAGGCTCGCCATTCCACTGTCTTAAACAAATAAAATCAACATCCAAGAAACGAATTAAAGAAATTGACGCTGGTATGGTAGAATTACCATCTCGTCTAAAACCATGGAACGCAAATCGGATAGCTCATCACCGAAGAGATCAAATGAGATTGATGGGTTTACGTAGGGAAACTCTTTGAAATCTCTGAAATTTCTAGCGAAGAAAATGACTGGCAATTTCGTGGTCGGATCTTTGAAACCTCTGAAAATTTCCAGCGAAGAAAATGACTGGCAATTTCGTGGTCGGATCTTTGAAACCTCTGAAAATTTCCAGCGAAAAAAAATGACGGGCAATTTCGTGGCCAGAGAAACCCCTGAAAATTTCCAGCGAAAGAAAAGTGACTGGCAGCCTCTTGGAAGCACTAGGAAAGTACCTTACGAAATAAAATCATGAAGAAGTCTTTACTCAATGTTCTTTATAGGATCCGTGGTCACCATCTATGGTTTTTTTTTTAATTTATGTTTTATTATGATAACTATGTTTTTAAAAAAAATCCTTTAAAATATTTTTTATTTTTTATTTTAATTATATTCATGCACCTTTTAAGGTTTAAAAAATATTTGTAATGTTTAAACATGTCATCTATTTTTAAGAATTATTTTAACTTTTAAAAATACTTTGAGAATGAAGGATTTTAACACATGTAATTTTATTTTTAATATTATTTTGACTATGTTTTGTTACTTATTCCATGTTAGGGCATGATTGTGGTACAGAGAAATCAATGACACAACTGGAAAACATCGAACCAGCTTGGGGTTACTTAACCACTCTTCAGGGCTTTTGCTATTGTCCCAAGGGCTCCAAGGGCTTCAAACTTGGGCTTGGACAAAGTCAAAAGGCCTCCTTTGACACTGATACTTACTCAACCCTCAAAGGCTTCTCAAGGAGCACCAAAACACATAAACACACACCTGTTGGTATCAATGACAATTTAGTCAACACTGTTGTCTGTTGCACTATGAGTTGATATGTCTTATGAACAATGTCGTTGTATTAGAGATAATGTGACAACTGTATAATGCTGTGGAAATGAATCTATAATGACTACATAAGTTCTGAATACACTCTAAAATTTGTGGAAATGGTTTAAAGTCAACTACAAATCTTTGGATCTAGCAGTTATGGTGTCTCCCCATCATATCCCCATATCATCCTTCCCCACTGCTGGAAACTCGATTCCGACAACTCTCCCTTGAACATCTCGAGTGAGACCTTGTCTGCTCCGCAAACGTTGATGAGCAGGGTAAAACTTGTCTAGGACGGTGCTCAAGGAGATTGCACTGGTTGGGTATCGACAGAGTGAGAACCCCTGTCGACAAGAATTTGTTGGTGGGTTTCACCAACAAATGGTTCTATTTCCAAGACCGAGTTGCTATTAATAGGAGGATATGTTTTGGCATCTGACTCGACCGAAGATCAAAGGGTGGTTTGATCTAAAGTTCTGGGAGTTTACTGAAGTTGAAAATCAAAATCTGAAGTTGTCAACGAGCCACTAGCTAGACGGGTATATCTATGACAATCCTCACGAATGGTTCTTCTGTGAATTTCTTGTCCTCTTGCAGGAATGGCTGGCAAAGTTCCTTAAGAAGAATATAAACTTTCAAGGAGGAGAGCCGACATCCTGGACCCCAGATTTGATCCAAGAGTTACAAGAAACCAACAATAACGCATCGTGAGCAGTTGAAGTGTGGTTGGATAGTATCTTAGAAGGATACATCACCGAGTTTACAGTCGACACCAATAAGTCCTTTAGCGAAGCAGAAAGGGAGTTCTTCAGTTGACCTCGAGGAAGATTCTTGTTATCGCTGCAATTGTCCATTAAGCAACTGGTCTGTGAAAAAGGTATTCTAAATATGGACCAAGAGTAGTGGAACTCTGGTGTGCAGAGGATGTAGGCACCGTGACACCAGGGGGGAGATGCATGAAAAGGTAAGGGGTAGATGGGCATGATTTCTGGTGAGAATGTGAAGGTCGCCGAAGAAACAAGTGGTTGTACAAGGGGAGGAGAAAGGTTTCGAGAGAAGAGGCAGAGGACAGGAGAAGGTCCTGTTGCAATCGAAGTGAAATACCGTGAAGAACAGCCACATGAGACGAAGCGACCTTTTTGTGATGACGAGGACGACCAGGACCAGGTTACACCCAGAAGGACAACAGGAACTGAATTCTCTCACCATGACAGAATGGCTCAGCCCTTACATCTGACCTACTCATTAGAATGGCTGTGAATCTCAGCACTCATATCTGACATGCAAGGAACTAAATCCTCTAACCATGATAGAATGGCTCAGCCCTTACATCTAACATGCTCATCAGAATGCCCTTACATCTAACCTGCTCATCAGAATGGCTATGAATCTCAGCACTCATATCCATTAGAGGAAATTTGGGGTCTAAAATGGGCCTTATAAGAAAACGTGCCAAAATAAGTTTTTGTGAGTTGGAATTCAAGAACCAATAGAATTTCAATAAAATAAGTCAACCATAATGGTTGAATTGACATATTTGTCATTAAAAAAAACTACTTTTTTTGTTCGTATTTTCGACATATCTCATTGCGTTTTTACTCAAATTTCAATCGGGAGAGCTCGTTGGATGCGGAATTTGATTCCGCATCCAACGAGCTCTCCCGATCGAAATTTGAGTAAAAACGCAAGGCGATATGTCGAAAATACGAACACAAAAAGTAGTTTTTTTCTTTCTTCCTCCAAAATTAATCAATATTATTTTATTATTTTAACTATTATTTTATTATTTTAACTATTATTTTATTATTTTCCTTAGGAGGCCCATTTTAGACCCCAAAATTCCTCTAATGTGACATGGAAGGAATTGAATGCTCTCACCATGACAGAATGGCTCAGCCATTACATCTGACCTGCTCATCAGAATGGCTTTGGATCTTAGCACTCATATCTGACATGGAAGGAACTGAATCCTCTCACCTTGACAAAATGGCTCAGCCCTTACATCTGACCTGCTTGTCAGAATGGCTTTGGAACTCATCACTTTCCCTTGGAGGAAACCTTGATCTAGAGAACACCAAGCTTCACCCTAAAGTACTCGAACTTCACTCTGGCCAATGGCTTCGTCAACATATCAGCTATATGTTCCTCCGTCGCAACATACTATATCTTCACTGCTCCTCTCTGCACCATATCCCTGATATAGTGATACTTGATCTCGATATGCTTCGACTTGTCATGGAACACTGGATTCTCTGACAACTTCACGCAACTTTGGTTGTCACAATGTATACAAGTAGCATCCATCTCGAGATCAAATAAATTAGACAGTAGCTTCCTCAGCCATACTGCCTCACAACTAGCTGAACAAGCTGTGACATACTCTGCTTTAGCTGTACTCAGTGCCACACAGGATTGCTTCCTGCTAAACCAAGAGATCACACCTGATCCCATATTGAAGCAACACCCTGAGGTGCTCTTCTTATCGATGGCACTACCTACCCAATCTGAATCAACATAACCCTCCAGGTTAATCTTTTGATTTGCATCGTACTTGAGCCCATAATCAACTGTACCCCTTAGGTACCTCAGAATATGCTTTGCAGCAATCAAGTGAACATTTCTCGGATCTGTCAAGAACTGGCTCAAGGTGTTCACATCAAAGAAAATGTCTGGTCTCACGTTCATCAGGTACATCAATGATCCAATCATCTGATGATACATCGTAGCATCAACCAACTCTGATGACGCACCACTCAATAGCTTCAGGTTCGATGCCATAGGTGTGGCCATAGTCTTGCAGTCCATCATCCCAAACCTCTTCAGGATCTCTACTACATACTTCCATTGTCCAAGGAAGATTCCATCTATACTCTGCCACACCTCCATACCTAGAAAGTAATGCATCATACCCAAGTCCTTCATCTCAAACTTGGCAGCAAGCTTTCTCTTCCTATCAGTAATCAACCCATCCATACCTGTCACAAACAGATCATCTATATATAGTAGAAGCATCACTGGGTTGCCATCTTCAACCTTATAGTAAAGGTTGGAATCTACTTTACTCTTGGTAAAGCCCAAACTGGATAGAAAGCTATCAATTCTACCGTACCATGTCCTGGGTGCCTGTTTCAAACCGTACAGGGCTTTCTTCAACCTGCATACATGAGACTCCCTGTCATGTGTCTCAAAACCGAGTGGTTGTTCTACATACACTTCCTCTTCCATTACACCATTCAAGAAAGCAGTCTTGACATCCATCTAGTGTATCTTCCATTTCATCACTGCAGCCAGAGCAAGTACTAATCTAATGGAAGTGTATCTGGCTACAGGTGCAAAGGTTTCTTCATAGTCTATTCCCTCTTTCTGAGAGAAACCCCAAGCTACAAATCTTGCCTTATATTTTTCAATGCTACCGTTTGCAGCATGTTTGATCTTGTAGATCCATTTGGAAGTTACAACTGACTTCCCATCTGGTCTTGGGACAACATCCCAAACATCATTCTTCATGATCGATTAGTACTCTTCGATCATAGCATCCTTCCATTCTTTCCGTTCTACCGCTTCTTCATAACTGGAAGGTTCTTTATCAATGAAATCACATAGTAAAGCTACATACCCGGAACAGGATCTGGTCCGTTTTCTTTCTCTGTGATTCTCTTCTGGAGCCCCATATCTTTCTGCACCTTGGATAAGTTCTCGTACCCAAGCAGGTTTCCTCTTATGAGGATTCTTCTCCAGAGGTGGATCTATAGGTCTTTGTGGTTCTTCAAATTCTCGATCTTCTTCTCGAGTTTCTTCATTCATGGTTGTATCATGAATTCTGGGTGCTTCTGCTTCTTCAGGTTCTTCAGCAGGTCTCTTTCTAGATTTGTTGTAAGTTGTGTCTTCATCAAATGTCACATCCCTGCTGATGTCAATATTCTTGTATCCTGGGAAATATATTCTGTAAGCCTTCGAGCTTTCAGAGTATCCCACAAATATACCCTTCTTTCCCGAAGGATGTAATTTAGTCCTCTTCTCTTTTGGAATGTGGATGTACACAGGACAGCAGAATATTCTGAGATGGCTGACTTCTAGTTTCTTGTCGGAGAAGACTTCTTCAGGAGTCGTGTTCTCGATTACTCTATGTGGAGTATGGTTTTGTACATACACCGTTGTTCTGGCAGCTTCCGCCCAAAGATGCATAGGAAGGTCTTGATCATGAAGCATTGCCTTTGCAGCTTCTATGATAGTTCTGGTCTTCCATTCCGCAATCCCATTCTGTTGTGGATTATAAGGAGTGGACAACTCCCTCTTAATCCCTGATTCTTTGCATAGCTCTTTGAATTCATTTGAAGTGAATTCTCCACCATTATCTGATCGAATGGTCTTGATCTTCTTTTCAGTATGGCTCTCGATCAAGGCTTTGAATTCCTTGAACTTACTGAATACTTCATCTTTTTTCTTCATGAAGTAAACCCATGTCTTCCTAGAAAAGTCATCAATAAAAGAGACATAATATGCATACCCACTTAGAGAGTTTGATGACATGGGACCGCATACATTGGAGTGGATGATTTCCAATATTTCTTTTGCTGTGCTTTCGCTGCTTGGAAATGTCTTCTTTGTATTCTTTCCTTTCGCACATCCTTTGTAAACCCCATCATGTTTTGCTTGGATTTCTAGAAGACCTTCGACAGCTTTGATTGCAATAGGTAGTGCTCTGTAATGCACATGTGCAAGCCTTCTATGCCAAAGTTCACTTGGCTCTACTGTGTCATGGACCAAGGCTTGTTCTGGATGGCCCTTTAATTTGTACAATCCTCCTTCTTATTCTCCAATCACTACCGCATCATTGATAGTCTTTCCTTTTGGCCACATGATGACTTGACCATCTATGAATGCAACCCGCATTCCTTTTGCATCTAATGCTGATATGGAGAGAAGGTTCTTCTTGAGTCCTGGCACAAACAATACTTCTTTCATTGTTAGAGATTTTCCAGAGTCTAATTTATAGGAATATTCCCCACTACCTTTTATTGGATATTGGTAGTCATCTCCTAGCTTTACCTTGTGAGGTGATTCATGCTCTGACAGTCTCACAAAGGATTCCTTGAATCCAGTCATATGTTTTGAAGCCCCACTGTCTATAAGCCAATCATCACTTCCATGAGTAATGTTACCTGTGAGAGCGAATATCAGAACATATTCATCCTCGCTTGAAGAACCTTCACTTTCATATCTGGATCTCTTCCTGGATGGTTCATCATCCTCTGCAACATGAGCATGATGTCTTCTTTTGTTGCTCTTCTTCATTATCTTTTGTTTGTTAGGACAATTCCTTGCATAGTGTCCTGCTTCATCACATGTATAGCATATGATCTTAGATACATCTTTTCTAGTGTTATCTTTCTGAGAGTGCTTACCTCTGGAGCTATGAGGTATTCTTTTGTTTGACTTGGAGTGAGACTTGGAGTGTACCGTGAGAGCTTGGTCTTCACTTCCCATCTTCCCTTCTCGAGCTGCTATCCGATCTTCTTCTTGAGAGCACTCTTCCCATAGTCTGCTAAACTTGACTAACTTCTTTCTAGCACAGATTCCTTGGATGAAAGAATCCCATGACCTAGGAAGGAAATTCAAGGTAGTCATTACAATCTCTACATTTTCCACTTCTTCATCAACTGCTTCTAGTTGCTCTTTGATCTGAGAAACTCTTGTGAAGTAAGACTGGATTGTTTCTGCATTCTGAATCTTCACATTCTTCAGTTGGTTTCTCAGGGTCATCTTTCGGTTTATGTTCTTCCCTTCAAACAATTTGATTAGGGCATCAAACATAGCTTTAGGTTTCTTGAGAGAGGACACCTGTGGGATAAGGTGATCCTTGATAGAATTAGCAATGATCCTCTTTGCCATAACCATCTTCTTCTTATATAAGGCCTTTGCCTCATCTCCCTCTGGAACGAACCTCCTCATGGATGTAGGAGTCTAACTCATTTTCTTCCAAGACCAGGGAGATCCTATACTTCCAGGCTCAGAAGTTATCAGCTCCCTCAAGATTTTCATCAAGCTTGGTATGATGAGACATCTTAACTGAGAACCTCAAATGGAAATACAAAATATTTTAGATCTTACCAGGTTCAAGACGTCGAATCTGAAACTTGAGCTGAAATCCTGTAAAGCTAGTTCAGGAGCAAATTAGGGTTTTGTTTTTCCGGAGTTCTGTCCACCCAAATGCCTTGAAATTTGTCCCTAACTTCAATTTTGGGGAGGAGATCAATCTAGGCCTGGGCTCACTAAAAAATTTCTCTTCCGTGAAAAGCCCTAATTTCCGAGAATAGTGACAGGTCCAAAACTGAAAAACCTCAGAATTGGATTCTGCTTTGACAGAAAGATGCACCCTAAGGAGAAGAGTTATTCCACCTTACTTTTGCCAAAAATCTGTGGAGGAAGATCCAAAAACTAGGAAGCCCTAGTTCCCACAGCTGCACAATGTCTTCTTCTCGGGTTAGCTCTGATACCATGTTAGTTTTTCAACATTAAGCTAGCATTATGTTAGGATCTTTACTGAGAGAACAACAAGTACAGAAATCAAACACAAGAGACAATGAACACAGTGTTTTTCATCGGGGAAACCATAAATGGAGAAAACCCCACAACTTCCTCAGAGATAGAATCAGCACAAGATGTAAAACCCCAAAATAGTAAGATACACTCCTGACAACAGTAATATTCTTCTTGTCTAGCCCCAGTGTCTTCTCCTTCCTCAACTATGCGCTACACTTGAGTGTGTGAGTGATGTGTACTAAATAGAGACCACAGCTCTCTATTTATACTAATCTCGACATGACTAAAACCCTACTAGGGCCGACTTCTACTAGGAGAGTCTAATAACCCTAGTGCCCTGGAACTACGAGGACTTTAACCCTTAGACAATCGGAGGGTTACTCACTATGACTTGACATGACTTGTTTACATTATTGATTCTCCCGATCGAAATATCGGGGCATGACAACAAGACTCAATTACATAATAGATACATCTCGGAATAAACATCGGGTTACAATACATAAGATACATAGATGAATACATTCCGAAGTTACAAATACATCAACAAGGGGCACAGATCTTGAGGATGAGACAGCTGAGAGAGTGATGAGTCTTCTTTAGAGACTAAGGACATATTGAGACCTTATCCAGAGATTGACTTTCACAGAGACTGAGGGGTTTACTTCTGAGTAGAGAGAGTGAATCTATACTCTTGAGGGCATCATTCAAATATTGATTTTGTAGTTTCTTCATTTGGAATAGAAGAGAAGTGAAGAAGGGCAAAGGGAGCACTTCTTCAAATATGTAAAGAGGTGATTACTTCTTCCATAGATTGGTAGAGGCAGTTGTCAGAGATTCAGAGTTAGGGTATACAACTGGGGGTGCATTTCCCAATATCAGTAGTTGCAACTATATGCAAATCTAGGGGTTTAACCCATCAGGTTTCTCTATTGTATTTCTGACTGTATACTCTTTATATTATTCTCGTTGTCTCGAGATTGAATATGTTGAAATTTTGTGTTTTCATTGATGTCAAACAAACAATAAGTATGATGATGTCAAGCAAGAAGCATGAATACTTGAATCTATTACAATTTGAATGTCATTTAGATCTTCAAGAAGATAGTTATAATAATGTTTGCAGCAAATAGATGAAGAATGAAGACACAAATTGAACAAAACAAACCACACAGGAATCGGACAAGTATTGCTCAAGAATTTACAGTATCATTCACAATAATAATATCTGGTGTTACAATAGTTTACATAGGAAAGAATTCGAATGCAATGGGTATGAATTCGAATCTCCCAAGTGGATATGACTGTATCTAACTGAATCTCTAACTCATGGTCTCTCAATCAATATCGAAGTCCAACAGATCAACTCCCAGATGCCCAACAACTCAAACAAACATTCACAGCTAGTTAACTCAGTGCAACTGAGTGTGGTAGGTGGGCAAAGGCGCCTAGTACTCCACATGCATCCATGTATTATTCATGCAAGACATGCACTAGCTAATTGTTTGTGAACTAACTGAAAGTAACTAGGGTCTAACTGAGACTAACTAGTACTACTATCCAACTAACTGAAGTAGGTTGGTGTCGAGACTCCCAGTGGCTCCTAAAATATAGGGATTTGTCTAGGAGGCGCCCAAACTGATGCATGGACATGCAGTAAGTGGCAGTTAACCTCTAGCAGTTTTCCCCACACTCAAGTGACTGGTACATGTGGCCCCATTAGACCAAGTGGACCCAATTGTACTAGTGGACCCAATTAATTAATTAAGGTTCCTAAGTTAGGAAAAATTAATCTAATAGACGGTATGGTCAAGGAAGGATTAATAATCCTAACAGAATCCAGTTTGAAAAAATATATAGAAGTGTATGCAAGTATTAGCAACAGTGGCACGATTTCCAAGAAAAGGCCCACAACAACACATTTCTCAAGGCAATATGTAGCATTTATTGCAGTCGTACAACAAGTATTGTCACACGTACAGCAGGAAGTACATGTCATGCAGCATGTGTGGGGTCCGTACAACTGACAGTTTGCATGGAAAACGAGGTAGTTTGCTACTGTTATTTAATGTTTGGAATTTTGTCAGTGAGGGTTGAAGAAATATTTTTCTTATGTTGAAAAATTTATGAGTACTCTTCTTAATGAGAAATTCTTCTTCAGGGTTTTCCCTAAGTTGGGTTTTTCCCCGGTCATTTGATTAAAACATCTGTGTAGAATGCGTTTCCTTCATCTTCAATGTTTGAGAAGTGCCTTTGAATTTGTTGTTTTAATTTTAAATTTTATGAGAAAAAATTTATTAAATCCCTAGACATTCAAAGTGTTTGACGTAATGCATGTATGAGAAGTTTTATGCTTATATCAATTTTTCTTCATGGGATCAAAGCGATACTGAAGTATTAAGCAGGCTTGTGTTTCACAGTAAAAAAATCGCAGGAGAAGTGTTGTAGTAGTTTTTATGTTATTGTTGTTGTAAGTTGTTTTCCAATGATGAGAATATGATTTGAGGATAGGTAGGATGGGATATCCAACTATCATTCCCATGGAAAGTAAGAATTATTGCCGTATCGAAAGAGTGGAAAATTTGGGGTTTTGCAAACTCTAAGATGACCAAACCAACAGATAAGGGTGAACTTGAAGAATTTGAAACCCTTGAAGCCAGATCCCAAAGAATAATCCTAGATGGGGTTAAATACCATATCATTTCCCATTTAGCATAAAAGAAAATAGCTAAAGACATGTGGGATACTTTGAATCAATTGTTTGAAGCCAAGAACAAGAACCGTGAGATGGAACTGAAAGACAAGCTACACAATGCCAAAATGAATAAGGATGAAGGTGTATCCTCCTACTTGACTCGTGTGGCACAAGTCAAGGACGAGTTAGTAGTGGTGGGAAAGATTGTTCCTCTTTCAAAATTGATGAGGATATCCCTGATGTGATTCACCAAGAAGTGGGACGTTTTTATGAAGTGCATTGTAGGTAAAGAAAAGCATCTGAGTTGGTCCAAATTGTGGGATGACTTTACTCAGTAGGAGATCTGAGAGGGGTCTCAGGGTGGTCAGGTTAGTATAGAAGTGGAGAAAAATGTGGCACTTGCAACAAAAGCAAATTAAAAAAAGAAAGGCATAAGTCTGGTCAAATGTTACCAGTGTGGTCATATAGCACACTATGTCTCTAAGTGTCCTGATAAGAAGAAAGGGAAGATAGAGAAAGATTCAGCGGCGACTGCAGCAGAAGAAGACTTTGCAACAAAGCCCGAGTAGGAATTTTCTCTGGTATCTATTGACTTTAGTGTAGGAAGATCCTCCTTTGAGCATGTCTGGATTGTTAACAATGGGTTAACTAGACACATGACTGGAGTCTATGATGCCTTCCATATTATCACGGAGTTGGGTCTCGGACATTATGTTCAGACAAATATCCACAATCCACAGGTGGTGATACGAGGGGTTGGAACAATTAGGTTCCAACTAGACCTTGGAGAGGTCTTGGAGATACATGCGGTTCTCTTTGTTCCTGGGATAAGAGTTAGAAAACTCTGGGTGACATCCTTTAAGGATGAGGGTTATGGAATGATGGTTAGATCTAGTCATATTTTCCTTTATTGAAGAAATGAGTCAGTTGGTACTACCATTCTTCTTGGTGATCGCAGAGACAGGTTATATGTTTTGAGATGGCATGTTGTACGTCCAAGCATAGGTGGGTGGTTGTCAGTAGTTAGAGGTGGGGCAGGAGATGCACATGATTTCCATATGATTTGCATTTCTTCTGATGAGGAGAGTGGTTCTCTCTGGAGCATTCGCATAACACTCAGCTAGTCCAGCAGTGGTGGTGATGAGCAAGATGATGGGACTCAAGTCAAGTCTCGGGATTTGGAGTTCCAATGTGGAGTTGGGAACTTGTGTCCGAGAGGGATTTCAGAGCAGGAGGGAGTTGTTTCAGGAGTCAGAGGTGGAGATACAGATTATGTTTTGGACCTTCCCCATTGGGAGGGAGTGTTGGAAAATGATAACTATCAGAGGCCCTTTCTCATATTTTTGGTGTGAGTGTGATGAGCAAGACTTGTAAAGGCTTTGTCCTTTGTATATTTATGTAAAAAGTGACTTTTATAGAAATAGTGTTTATGTTTTGTACTTTATAAAGTGGGTCACTTTAAGTAATGTTTAATAATTAAAGAATTTAATTATTAAAAATGAATATTCATTAATTATTAAAAGTAAATGTAATAATGACCCTTGATCTTGTAATTAAATATCAACCCTAGATTAGGGTAGTTAGGGATGGTAGTTACAAAATTGAAGTATAAGACAATGAGAAAGGACATTGAAGGACACACTCACCATCAGAAAGGTAAGAAGAAGAATCTGAAGAAGACTAAAGAGATACCTTAGAAGCAATGGCATGATTTCCAAGAAAATGAGCAACAGAACATTTCCTAAGGAAGCATGTAGCATTTATTGCAGTTGTACATCAAGTATTGTCACACGTGTGAGGCCATGAATTCCAAGGAAAAAATCGATGTGCATTAAATTTTGGTTGTACAGTTTGTATAACATTAATTGCAGGCATGTGTGGGCACAATTTTCAAGGCAGAACGTACAACAAGAAGTATAGGCCATACAACACGTGTGGAGGTTGTACAACTGACAGTTTGCATAGAAAACAAGGTAGTTTTTTGTTATTTAATGTTTGGAATTGTTTTAGTGAAGGTTGAAGAAATATTTTTCTTGCGTTGAAAAAATTATGAAGTCTTCTTAATGAGAAATTATTCTTCATGGTTTTCCCCGAGTTGGGGTTTTTCCTGGTCATTTGACAAAACATCTGTGTAGAATGTGTTTGCTTCATCTTGAGTGTTTGAGAAGTGTCCTTGAATTTGTTGTTTTAATTTTAAAGTTTATGAGCAAATTTTAATTAAATCCCTAGACTTTCAAAGTGTTTGACGTAATGCATGTATGAGAATTTTTATGCTTATGTCATTTTTCCTTCATGGTATCAAAGCAATACTAAAGTATTAAGCAAGCTTGTGCTTCACGGTAAAAAAAATCGTAGAAGAAGTGTTGTAGTAGTCTTTCTGTTATTGTTGTTGTAATTTGTTTTCCAATGATGAGCATACGGTTTGAGGATAGGTTGGATGGGATATCCAACTATCATTTTGATGGAAAGTAAGAATTTTTGTCGTATCGAAATAGTCGAAAATTTGGATTTTTGCAAACTCTAAGATGGCCAAACCAACATATAAGGGTGAACTTGAAGAGTTTGAATCCCTTGAAGCCATAGCCCAAAGAGTAATCCTCGATGGGGTTAAAGACCAAATCATTTTCCATTTAACAGAAAAGAAAATAGCTAAAGACATGTGGGATACTTTGAATCAATTGTTTGAATCCAAGAACAAGAACCTCGAGATGGAACTGGAAGACAAGCTACACAATGCCAAAATGAATAAGGATGAGGGTGTATCCTCCTACTTGACTCGTGTGGAACAATTCAAGGACGAGTTAGTAGTTGTGGGAAATATTGTTCCTTATTCAGAATTGTTAAGGATAGCCCTAAAGGGCTTTACCAAGAAGTGGGATGTTTTAGTGAAGTGCATTGTAGGTAGAGAAAAACATCCCAATTGGTTCAAGTTGTGGGATGACTTTAATCAGTAGGATATCCGGGAGGGGTCTCATGGTGGTTAGGTTAGTGAAGAAGTGGAGCAAAACGTGGCATTTGCAACAAAAGAAAATAAAAATAAGAAATACATAAGTCTTGTCAAATGTTATAAGCATGGTCATATGGGACACTATGTCTCTAAGTGTCTAGAGAAGAAGAAAGGGAAGACAGAGAAAGATTCAGCAACGACTGCAACAAAAGAAGACTTTGCATCCAAGCTCGAGCAGGAATTTTATCTGGTCTCTATTGACTCTAATGTAGGAAGATCCTCCTTTGAGCATGTCTAAATTGTTAACAGTGGGACAACTAGACACATGAAAGGAGTCTATGATGCCTTTCAGATTATCACGAAGTTGGATCTCAGGCACTATGTTCAGACAAATATCAACAATCCACAGGTGGTGATATGAGGGGTTGGAACAGTTAGGTTCCAAATAGACCTTGGCGAGGTCTTTGAGATACATGCGGTTCTCTTTCTTCCTGGGATAAGAGTTAGCAAACTCTCGGTGTCATCCTTTGAGGATGAGGGTTATGGAATGATGGTTATATCTAGTCATATTTTCCTGTATCGAAGAAATGAGCCAGTTGGTACTACCATTCTACTTGGTGATCGCAGATACAGGTTATATGTTTTGAGAGGGAATGTTGTATGTCCAAGAATAGGTGGGTGGTTGTTAGTAGTCAGAGGGTGGGGAAGGAGATGCACCTAATTGACATGTGATTTGCATTTCTTCTAATGATCCAGGAGGATATTGGTGGCCACCCACCTATTTCTCTTGGACACCCACCATTGTTTCTTTCATTTTTCCAGTTTCCTCAATTGTAGCAAAATTTACTATTTTTGGCAGTTTTCGGGTCCTAAACTTTCGAAGCCGTTTTGAGGCCCTAAACGACGTTTTCTCGGCATCGAATGGTCCAGCAAATAAGAGTTTGTTCCAAACTTGACATTTGTTGTTTATGGATGTAGTCCTTAAACAGATCTTTCTAACGATGTATCATGCGCATCAAACGGAGGTAGTATGCTAAAGTTACGACTCCGGGAAATTGATGTACCAAGTTACCCAACAAGGCCCACATTAAGACATTTCACCTCCTAGGGTTAGGTTTTTGGATGTGTATGTTTTCCATTGTTTCTCAATAGTATATAGGCCTTGAAGCCTCATTGTAACACAGAGTTCAGAGGCATGTAGCCGCCACATCTCTTCTCAAAGATAAGCTACCAGCACTCTAGCTAGTTTATTTCCATTTTGCATGTAAACCAGTTTCAGTTATTGATTAATGAAATAAAGTGTTATTTCCGCTGCATATTTTTTTCTATGGTTATTTGTGTATTATGTTGTGTTCCTACATAAATCCGGATCAGTGGTATCAGAGCAATCTGCTCTTTCTCGATCCTTCTTTGCATATCCCCAACGAGGGCGGGTTATAAAGAGTTAGGGCTCGATCTGGTTGAACCTTTGCAAGATCAGCCTCGCAAATCCCGACGGCCACCCATAGGGGACGAAAAGAAAAATGAGGGCGCAGAAGATCCTATCAAAATGTTGCTCGAGGAGGCCCTTGAAAAACAAAGGAATGCAATGATGGATAACTTCGCCCAGATCCTTCAACAACTTCCCACTGGCGACGCATCTACATCTAGCAGCCACTCTGGAGGCGCAACCCCTTTTAAGGTACAAGTAAACTTCGACATTCCCATATTTGATGGTCGAATAGATGCAAATGTCGTAGATAGATGGTTGAATCTATTAGAAGGGTATTTCTCAATTCATGACTTTTCTGACCGGGAAAAGATTATTTTTTCTCTACTCAAAGACGCCCCCCATGTCAAGGACTGGTGGGAAACCTACTGTGCAAGAAAAGACAAGGAGGAACCCTCTCTGTTCTCGGCCGTACCCACTTGGAATTCTTTTCGAGATGCCATAAAGGGACAATATTATCCGGTGGAGAGCTACGAGGACAAGTACATCCAATGGACTACGCTGCGACAGCAAAGAGATCAAGATGTGCATGAGCTAACGAATCTGTTCCATACCCTGTGCACCAAGTTGGGTATCAAAGATTCAGAGAAACATTTGGTGCTGAATTAACGCAGTTTTCTTCACGGATACATTCAGGAGGAAATAGAGTTCCTCGACATCTCCTCGCTTGGTACGGCATATCGGTATGCTACCAAAATTGAGCAAAAATTCAAACAGAAAAAGCAAGACTTTGGATCTGCGAATCAAAAGAAAGGGAAAGATGCCCCCAAACCGCAAAACCAAGGACACAACCAAGGCATGGCGACTCAAGAAAACTTGCCAAATCCGCAAGAAAAGAGCAACACTGCAAAGCCGAAGAAGGAAGCAGGAAAGTGGTGCAAGTTCCATAAGAGCCCCACTCACAACACAAGTGAGTGTCGAGCTAAGCAGTCATCGGTGGCCGAGATAAAGGCTTCTAAATCAGATGCATACTCCGACACTGAATCAGAACCCGAGAAGGGGAATGACAGAGGGAAGAAGATTATCGATGCAGAGCCCAAAGCCATCGTTGCCACCACGAAGATCCAAAAGGAAGAACCAGAAGATTCAGAGGAGGAGGAGCGTCTTTTCCACTCCCAGATGTGGGTAAAGGGTTCCCCGCTACAGTTCATTGTCGACAGTGGGAGCCAAAAGAACCTGATTTTAGCAGAGGTCGTGAAGCGGTTGGGTTTGCCGACCACAGCACACCCGCAGTCGTACACCATCGGGTGGCTTCACCAAGGACGAGATATTCACGTCAGCCAGCAGTGCCACCTTCCCTACAACATCAAGCCCTTCACCGATGCGGTATTATGTGATATTGCTCCTCTTGATGTTTGTGATGTATTATTTGGTCAACCATACCTATGGAAGCGACATGCTGTGTATGAGTCCCGGCCTCACGCTGTTATTATTACGTTGGGAAATAATTTGTACAGGATACCAGAGGTACCACCCCCTGCCGCTATCTCTTTGGTTACTACAAAACAATGTAGTAAGCTCATTTCCAAAACCGAGAATTTTGTTTTCTTGATGATCCGCCCTCAGGGCAAGAAGAAGATCGTGGCCACAACCTTCACACAAGGCCCCTCCGCACGACAACAACAAATGGACAAGGTCGTGGAGGAGTACCGAGACATATTCACCTCACCCACTGGGGTGCCTCTCCACTGTTAGGTCAAGCACCCCATCGATCTAACCCCAAGTGCACCGCTACCCAATGGACTGATCTATCGACACTCTGTTCTGGAGAATGATGAAATCAAGAGGCAAATTCAGGAGCTGCTACAGAAGTGTCACATCCGGCCAAGTTCATCACCCTGTGGGAGCCCGATCGTGTTGGTACAGAAGAAGGATGGGACTTGGAGACTCTGTATTGACTATCGGGCGTTGAACAAGATCACTATCCGGAATAGGTACCCGATCCCACGGATCGATGACCTCCTGGACCAGATTAAAGGGGCGAAATATTTTAGCAAGATTGACTTAAATTTCGGGTATCACCAGGTACCAATTGAACCGACCGATGTATGGAAGACTTCCTTCAAAGCCAAGGGGGGTATTTTCGAATGGTTGGTCATGCCTTTTGGGATGACGAATGCTCCTGCAACCTTCATGAGACTGATGGACGACATCCTACGGCCATTCACCAACTCATTTTTAGTAGTGTACTTGGATGACATCCTGATCTTAAGCCAGACTTGGGAAGAGCACCTCCACCACATCCAACAGGTCCTCCAAACATTGCGGCAGCACAAGTTGTGTGCCAATTTGGAAAAGTGCACTTTTGGCATGACCCGGGTTCGGTATCTGGGATACATTATTGACAAGTGTGGGGTACATGTGGATCCAACCAAGATCCAAGTCATTCGGGATTGGCCAGCCCCAACTACTCTAACAGAGCTTCACATCTTTCTGGGCCTTGCTAATTTCTACCACAGGTTCATGTTGGGATTCTCTCATATCACTTGGCCCTTGAGTCAAGTCACCAAGGGAGGAGCAAAAGCAAAATTCTTTTGGTCGGAAACTCAACAGAAGGCGTTTGCAGAATCGAAACATCGCCTCTGCTGTGCCCCAATGCTCATATTACCAGACTTGCAACAACCATTTGAGATTGAGACAATGCTTCTGACTATGCTATTGGGGCAGTCATTACTCAATAAGGGCATCCAGTGGCATATCACAATGAGACACTGTCCGACATAGTCCACAAATATCCCACTTATGACAAAGAAATGTATTCCATTGTACAGGCTTGCCGACAATGGAAGCATTACATTTTGGGGAAGGAAACGATCATCCACACAGACCACCGACCCCTGCAGTTCATGCAGACACAAGGGAAGTTACAGAACGATCGCCATCAAAAATGGTCCACATATCTACAAGAGTTTCATTTGAACATCAAGTACAAGAAGGGAAGCACCAATAATGTTGCAGACTGCCTCAGCCGACCACCAATCGTGGCGATAACGACTGTGCTCAACTCTTGTGGGCACAAGACTTCTGATTGGTTGCTTCTCTACAGAAGTGATCCAGAATTCAGCCACACATACCAAACGCTCCTGGAGGGAAACCCAGTTCTAAAATTTCGCCTCCAGGATGTACTACTATGTCACATGGGACACCTTTGTGTTCCTTCAAGCGAGCGTGCCAAGATGATTTGGGAAGCGCACTACAGTCGGTTCGCTGGGCATTTCGAGGTCAAGAAAATAGTGGCAATACTACAGAAGTATTTCTATTGGTCGAACCTTCGACATGACGTCGGGAAGTACATTCGATCCTGCACTGCCTGTGCCATTGCCAAACCATCCATCAAGAAGCAAGGCCTCTATGCTTCGTTTCCTACCCCTAGTCAACCTTGGGAATCCATCTCCATGGATTACATGTCAAGCCTTCCTTCTACTAAGCACGGCAACGACTGTGTGTTTGTGGTCATTGATAGATTCTCAAAGATGGCCATAATGGCGGCCTGCAAGAAGAATATCACAGCAGAAGCCACTGCTAAACTCTTCTTTGAATGAGTGTGGGTACACTTTGGGATCCAACAGTCTATAATCTCAGACCGGGACAGCAGGTTCCTTAGTACATTCTGGTCTAGCCTATGGTCAATGCTAGACACCAAGCTCATAAAGTCCACAGCTTTCCATCCCTAGACTGATGGCCAGACAAAGGTCGTCAACAGAATGATCGTACACATTTTGTGCATGTACAACTCAAAGCATACACGCACATGGGATGAGAGCCTCCCCTATGTACAACACAGCTATAACCGGGCCGTCCACAGCTCAACCAACCATAGCCCCTTTCAGGTGGGCTTGGGATTCCAGCGACTATGTCCCATTGATGTAGCCATACCATTTGCAGCTACTCAAGTTGATTCAGCTCATATCTAGTCTGAAGTTTCCAAGGCAAACAGCTTCATTGAGCACATTCAACACATCCACCAACAGGTTCATAACATATTGGACAGATCCAATGCTAAGTACAAGCAACGACATGATTAGCATCGGGTGCAACACAACTTCCAGGTGGGCGACAAAGTGTGGCTACATCTGCAGAAGGAGCACCTCGTTGGACCCCACCGCAAGCTTCGCCCGCTCCGATATGGGCCATACACCATCACCAAGGCTGTCGGGAACAATTCCTTCGAGCTCAGTATTCCACCATTCCTTGGTCTGCACCCAGTGTCCAATGTGGACCGCCTTCGGCCCTACTTTCCACCTCTATTGGACACATCAGACGTGGCAGAACAACTCACACCAACAGAGTTAAACCCTGACTGCATGGAACAAGCCACAACTGATCGAATTATGGACACACAGGTCAAGAACACCCGCCAGCAGAAGATCCAACTATATCGAGTTGTCAAAGCAGGCCAACTTCTTCACCAGGGAAAGTGGCTCACCACGAACCAAGTTGAACAAAAGTTTCCTCATCTCATGGAGGAACTCAACGCAATGGGGACCATTGCTTCCTAAGGGGGGAGGAATGATCAAGGAGGATATTGGTGGCCACCCACCTATTTCTCTTGGACCCCCACCATTGTTTCTTTTAGTTTTCCAATTTCCTTAATTGTAGCAGAATTTACTATTTTTGGCAGTTTTCGGGTCCTAAACTTTCGAATCCGTTTTGAGGCCCTAAACAACGTTTTTTCGGCATCGAATGGTCCGGTAAATATGAATCTATTCCGAACTCGATATTTGTCATTTATGGATGTAGTCCTTAAACAGATCTTTCTAATGATGTATCATGCGCGTCAAACGGAGGTAGTATGCTAAAGTTACGACCCTGGGAAATTGATGTACCAAATTACCCAACAGGGCCCACATTAAGGCATTTCACCTCCTAGGGTTAGGTTTTTGGATGTGTAGGATTTCCATTGTTTCTCAATAATATATAGGCCTTCAAGCCTCATTGTAACACAGAGTTCAGAGGCATGTACCCACCACATCTCTTCTTAGAGATAAGCTACCAGCGCTCTAGCTAGTTTATTTCTATTTTGTATGTAAATCAATTTCAGTTATTGATTAATGAAATGAAGTGTTATTTCCGTTGCATATTTGTTTCTATGGTTATTTGTGTATTCTGTTGCGTTCTTGCATAAATCCAGATCATCTGTGATGAGGAGAGTGGTTCACTCTAGAGCACTGGCATAAGACTCAGCCAGTCTAGTAGTGGTGGTGATGAGCAGGATGATGGGACTCGGGTCAAGTCTCGAGCTTGTTGGCACCCCAACAACTCCCTTTTATTTTTGCAAAATAAAGAAACCCCCATTAGGAATTTTGTAAATATTAAGTTTTTGTTTCTTTTAGTTTTTCGTACTTGATTTTGAGAAGGTGATTCCACGGTTTTCTTTCTTTGGTCCTTCACTCTTGATGGTGCTTGTCTCTTGGTTTGATTTTCATTTCACAAGGTTTTGATGGTCCCATCAATATTAGTCGCTTGAGCCTTTTAGCTTCTTGATGTTTAAAATGATTGCATCCACATTGCACTTAATTGAGGTTGTCCAAGTTGACTATGTGCTTCAGTTTGAAAAGAGTAACTTATTTTTTATTTTGCAGCATTTTCACAAAGGTTCAGTCTTTGACACTTTAGTTGGCTAAGACGGCATTTTGGCATATCTTAATAAAAGTTTAATTTTATGACTTTCAAGTTACACCTTTAAAAATCACATTTTGCATTTCCATATAAATTTATGAGAAACATTTATGATCGAAATAATATATAGACATATAATCAAATCATTCAAAAGCTTCTAATCTATATACATTGACTGATTATTAAGTGTGGGATACATTATATCAAACCATATTATTTCATGATTTGCTCAAAATTATCTTTTCATATTCATAGTAAAGCTAAGTTCAATTTACTAATAATACATATAGAGTCTCTTTAAATCATTAAAATATTAGTTTAGAAAATACTTTGTATTGAAATTTATTTATTTCCCCAAATAATTCTTGGTTAAATCAAGATTAGAATGTGATTCATGAAAGAAAAGTAACCTAAACTTTTTAAGTTTGAACTCATTTTGTCTATGATTAAGGGCATGTATTCTTAATTTAATATTTATGAGTTCTTGCCTTTATTAAAATCAATGAAGTGAAAAAAAAAAAGCTTATTGTCATAAATAAATGTTTTGAAATATATACTAAAACAAGTTGAAACCTATACTTAAACACGTTGAAACCTGTCCATTGTTATTATCAAAGAGTTTTAGATATATTCGATTAGAAAGGGTGATGGTATGCTTCTTTGAAGAGCCTTTGAAAAGATAATGCTTCATAAGGTGACACTTATTATTTTAAAGTTTTTCCATTTCATTCAGATTCACGCTGGCTTAAGACAAAACTCTTGTTATGTTTGAAAACTTTCTCATATACAAACTTTGGAATATGACACTTTGTTGTTATCTTCAGGTGAATGGCATGTGAAAATGCCATGATCAGAAAGAAGAGATCTTGCTCAATTTTCCATCGCAATTGCATAAACGTCGGCTCATGAGGATATTTTATCACGATTACAACAGATCTGCATATGGTCGTTGAATCATCCAGGTTTCAATGGAAATGCCATAAAAACGTTCCAACTGTCACTCATATCACGTTAGCACCTTTGAAGATAGGTTTTGGATCAATCCGGTTAGAAAAATTCTTGATTTTGAAAAGTTGTTGCCTAATTATTGCCACAAATAATGATAAAGCTGCCACGAGTATGGGGAGATATAGTTACATAGAATCACTGAAGATCCTCATAAAGTCTCGATGGAACGTTTACCACTTAAATCGCGTCCAGATTCCAACATAGTAAAGACGTTTTCAGAACTGTCAGCTTGAGTATCAGCGTTACAGCTGGATTGAGATGCAAATATGCATAAAGGTTGACATAACTATACTATGGAGGATGGCGCATTAACTTATCAGAAAATAAAATAAAATAATGAAGCATTAATAAAAAAATTCCAAGAGGATAACACGTTTATGCTCACAAAAAAGCCAACAAATGAAGAGATCAACCAAACCCATGAGACGGAGGGCATCTCGAGTAGTCGAGTAGTTGAAGAAGATTAAGTAACTCTTTACTAAAACCGTTTTGCCTCAACAAGATGGAGAAGGCGATTCAATAGAGAATAGAAGCCGACATCTACCATTAGAAGCTTCACGAATCTCGTCTTTTGAGTGCAATTTTTCTCATTTTATCTTTCATGACAGTATTTCAATTTCAATTAGCTAAAAGATCCGATACCTATTCGTTGTCAAATGATTTCATTTTTGTTTTCACTAATTGGTAAATTTTATCATGCAGGTTTGCCATGGCTTTAAATGATAATCAACTGAATGAACAGAAACGAGGATGTTGGCAGACGTTTCGTGAAATTTATGGAACCTAAAGAATGAAGATATTCAGTTTTCTCAGCTTAAACAGAAATTGTAATGATTCAACCTTCAGCTCGTTCAAGGAATTAATTGTCGTTGCAGCTTTTCAGGAGATTATTTATACCTCATCATCTATATAAGAGAGGTAGATTCGACAGTCCGAAGTGGGGTCTCAGCAGAAGAACAAAAACTTTGCTTTCTGTATTTTGTTTTTATTTTGTAAAATTTTAGTTTGGAGAATAAATAACTTCGTTATAGAGAAACTACTATGGAGAGGGTATTAAAACAATATTTAAGACAATATTTTTGTAAATTGTTTTAACTTAAAAGACAAATCTAAAATTGTGTATTGTCTTAAATATTGTCTTTAACGGAGTGTCTTAAACTATTGTTTTAGGTAATTGTCTTAAACTATTGTCTTTAGTTTAAGACAATAATTTATGTCTAAAATTAAAGACAATCTATTGTCTTAAACTAAAAACAATAGTTTATGACACTCTGTTAAAGACAATATTTAAGATAATACATTGAATTTTAGTTTTGTTTTAAGTTAAGACAATTTACAACTGCTCTACCATTGAGCTAGCACCCACCAACCAATTCGGTGACATCATCTTCGATTCAAAATCAATAAACGTAGTAACAAGATGTTTGGGATAGACAAAAAGTTTTTTCATTCAACATTGAACTGGTCTTAATCTACGTTATAGACTCATTCTTTGAGATTGAAACATGCCCTAACCTAGAATTATTTAGGCCCAAGCCCATCCTTTAACTATGGAGTTTTTAGTCTATAAAAAAACATCAAACAAAACCAAAACATATAATTTTCTCTTTGTTTATTGGGTCAGGCCCGTCCTTTAACCATGGAGATTCTTAGTCAAAGAAAAACATCAATCAAAACCAAAACATATAAAGAAAACCATCAATCAAAACCAAAACATATAATTTTCTCGTTGTTTACTCATAAAAGTCGAATAAGTCAGGCTTTAAAACATGAACGTTTTTTTCAACTTGCGTCCACCAAGAAAGAGAGAATATCCATGCAGAGAGACAGAGAGAAAGCAAAGTAAGTTGGAAGGAAACTAGTATAACACTACATACGCTATATGCAAAAGACTTGTGTCATCTTCTCGCTGAGGAGCATTTGTTTCATCTACTTTTCCCTGGTGGCGCAAATAAAGAACTTAGAGTTTGAGAAGAAAGAATGCCTGGGTGTTGGAATTTTAGGTCTTCAACGCTACCACATTTCTAAATATTAAGCTCTCTCTTGGTCCTCTATAATCTGCATAGATACGAGTTTATGTTTCTATTGATCACATAACACATAAGATCTCTTTTTTAATTTACATTTGAGAGTATGTAATTAATTAGTTGTATATGAACTACAATGTTAATCATCCCGACTGATTTTTCTTTTCTGACTTGACATGACAATACAGGAAGTGCCTTTGCTTTGCTCATGTATGGCGCACCAATGTGAGTATAATCATTTTATCTCTATAGTTCCACTGCCTATAAATTATAAATTTAACTACGTTGCAAAACACCATAATAAAGTTAATTTTATTTTTGGTGATATTGGTGAACAGTACTACATTTAAGAGGGCGACAGAAAAGAGAACTACAGAGAGCTTTTCAGGGTTACTATATGCAATAGCCCTCTTCAATTGTCTTCTCTACACATTATATGGGTCCCCTCTAATCAGCACCGGGTGGGATAACATGGTTGTCAATAGCATTGGCCGCCTTCTTGAGTGCTTCTTTGTTTCCATCTAACTCACATTGGCTCCACCTAAACCCAGGGTAATACTGGAATCTCGTCATATTTCCTCTAATGTAATTAGTAATTCAAGAGTCGCCTGCCTAGAATTAATGGCCTATTTATAATTGCTTAGCATTATACACTTGCAATTTGGAGGCACTGAGCTTACTGTATGTCTCTATATTGTTTGTGGGCGGGATGGTTTCTTGTGTGTTGGTGATGTTTGAGACTATTGCAATAGTTTCATTCTCTGTTGTACATGATCACAATCATAATATAGTGTAAGCGCTCTAAGGTGGGAGGGTTATTGCATTAAAAAGAAGATAATGAATAAGATTCGATCTTCAACGCATAATCTCTTAAATAAACTCATTGTTACAGAAACTGGTACACCTGTGCAGGGTCCAGCAATATATCTAGAAATTTTCCCAAAAAAATTCAAGGTAACGAAATTCTGGAATAGGAGTTCGAATAGACATAAAACTTACTTAGTTTCTGTCAATTTCGTCTAGAATGACTCCAACTACCGATTCATAATTTACTCCACGCGTAAGTCTCGGTAATTGAATTCTGGAATAGGAGTTCCGATAGACATAAAACTCACGTAGTTTCCCGAGTTTCCTTCACTCCTCCAATCAAACTCCCCCCTACACATCGTCGACCTGCACACACCAAAATTAAAATAAATACGAGCTGCAGATTCTCCCAAATAATTGTTCAATAAAACAATAAAGAAATCCAAAATTATTTATTTGACATTGATAAAGGACTCCATAAAAGATTTAGATATCTGGACAAGAATTAAGGATTTGTTGCTTGATGGTTTCAAAAATTTAATTGAGATGAAGTCAGTGAATTTTTGGAAAACTTAAGATTATCAATGCATTTAGTTATGTTATTACAAAAAATAAAAAATATGTGTTTGACATTGATAAAGGACTGCATAAAAGATTTAGATATCTGGACAAGAATTAAGGATTGCCAATGCATTTAGTTATGTTATTACAAAAAATAAAAAATATTTGTTTGACATTGATAAAGGACTCCATAAAAGATTTAGATACCTGGACAAGAATTAAGGATTTGTTGCTTGATGGTTTCAAAATTTTAATTGAGATGAAGTCAGTGAATTTTTTGAAAACTTAAGATTACCAATGCATTTAGTTATGTTATTAAAAAAATAAAAAATATTTATTTGACATTGATAAAAGACTCCATAAAAGATTTAGATGTCTGGACAAGAATTAAGGATTTGTTGCTTGATGGTTTCAAAAATTTAATTGAGATGAAGTCAATGAATTTTTTGAGAACTTAAGTACCAATGCATTTAGTCATGTTATTACAAAAAATAAAAAATAAACCTCATATATGAATGACATATCTACTTAAATTGTGAATACAAGTTGTGCATACGCTTTACCAAGATCAGTGAAATTTACCAAGTTTAGTGAAATTTAAAACAGAAAACGACAACACCTACTTACCCAATACAACAGCTGTAGCAGCAAATTGAACAGGCTTTTCAGGAAGACCAACTAAGACCAACTTCCCATCCACCTTTAGCAAACCAGGGAGGGGTTCTAGGGGATGATTAGCAGAGACTGTGTCAATGATATAGTCTAGAGACTTGACTGCAGCCTGCATCTGTTTCTCATCTTTGCTGATGAGGAAGCGATCTGCCCATAAAACTTCTTAGGCTTCCTTTTCCTTGTTGGGAGATGTACTGATGACCCTAATTTGCAACCCAAAAGCTTTGCCAAATTTTACAGCCATGTGTCCCAATCCACCAAGACCAACCACGTCGAGGCCCTTTCCAGGATCTGTCATTTGGAAGTGTTTCATGGGGCTGTACACCGTTATTCCTGCACATAGCAATGGCGCCGCGGCATCGAATGGCAGCTTCTCTGGAACCTTCACTACAAAGATGCTTAAAAAACACACCACCTAATCTATGAAAACTCCATTTGACCAATATAAAAAATAATGGCATTAGCAAAGAAGCAAACCGCTCGTCTCAGCAAGCCCTTGTAGGAATTTGGAAATGATTGCAAGAGTCGGTAAAAGTGATTAATTACCCTTGGTTACAAACCATCAAGGATGAGTAACCTCCAAAGGTGACTGAACCATCAACATCAGTGCTGCCACACGTCCAAATGACTTTCTCACAGAACTGTTCTTGCCCTTTGCTACATGAATCGCAACAATGGCAGCTCCAAACCATACAACCCACTCCTACTCTATCTCAGCAGTAAAATTCTTCACTTCTGAACTATTTTCAACTACTGTGCCTACTATTTCGTGTCTGCAAATAAAAAATGATGAGTAAATTTAAACTGAGCGGGAATTGCTAGGCGTATGTTCTACCTAACTTGATTTTTAACTGTTAACTGCAAATGGTGTGGAAGAATAGAAAGACATTACCCAGGAACCGTTGGATATTGGGAACGTTTCCAGTCGTTACGAACTTGGTGTAAATAAGAGTGACAGATTCCGCAATATAAGATATTGAAGGTAACGTGACTGGGCCAGTTTTTCCTTCAAGGCAATTTAAAATGTTAATAAAGTGAACTTGTGACAGCAATTTTGGTAAAAAGTCAACCACCACAAGACACCTCTCCCTGATCAAACGTATAGTGCCATCAAAAAATAAACTGAAAGGATTTCACTATGAGATGGGCGATTCAAATTGACTGGGCCAGTTTTTCCTTCAAGGCAATTTAAAATGTTAATAAAGTGAACTTGTGACAGCAATTTTGGTTAAAAAGTCAACCACCACAAGACACCTCTCCCTGATCAAACGTATAGTGCCATCAAAAAATAAACTGAAAGGATTTCACTATGAGATGGGCGATTCAAATTCTTTTACAATACAGATAGCTAAAAACAATAATGCAAAAACTCAGAAACATGGAATCAGAATCGAGACAAAATGGGAAAAAGCTAACATGGAATCAGAATCGAGACAAAATGGGAAAAAGCTCGGAAAGAATCACAAAAAAATGGGAAAAGGCTCGGAAACTCGGGGTTCTGGAAAACAGTCTGCTGGGAGAAAGCAAAAGATTTGAACACTAGCAAATACAAACTCAGACAAACAGTTGAAAAAAAAAATTAAAATATTCAACGGGCTTGTGCTTGAAATGTAAACAATTGACTGTCGAACACAAAAAATGATCAAACAATTCCTGACTAAAACAACCAAGATAGCGTATTGGAATTTAATAATAGATAGGTCACAACCAACTAGCAAAAAGCGGCAGTCTAAAACCCTTGTAAAACATCTTTAATCGTCCCTTATTTCGACAATAGGTAAACGGCCGAATTTTTTGATGCAAATGGGTATCAATAGAAGTTATAAAAGTGAAGAGAGAGAGGACCTGCGAGTGAAATTGAAGGGCGAGAGAATGCCCGACTCTTCTATGGCAGCCCATCCTTCAACATCAAACCGACCTTCTATTTCCATCACTATTTTCTCTTCTTGGAAGAAGTTTGAAATAAAATTGATTTACTCATAAGCAGCAGCAACTGAAGAGAAAGGCATATGATCGCATCATACAAACCATTAACAGACAGGCAAGCTGCCTCATCCCTGCGACCTCCATCCTTACAACTTTTCATGTTGTTCTTCTATATTCTTTTAAATTGGTTTTCTTCTGAAACTGCCCACCAACTCTTTGGCCTGGTTCTCTTAACCTTCTCTTAACCATAACCATCTGAGCATTCAGAGTACATGTGGGTGATGATCGCCATCTATCACAACCCTTATGGTTGAGCAAAAGCTTCATGCAAAAGATAAAACCCCAAATCCTTTTGCCTCCCAAAAATCAGCTTTAGTTTTTTGATAAAAAAAATAGCAACATGAGAAATTAAAAAATGCAAGTAGTTTTTAATTTAATTTTGTCTTAAAAATCATACTATCATAAATTTTTAGAAAGAAATATAAGACAATATGTTAATTTCATCTTTAGAATTTGTCTTAAAATTTGTCTACCTATCCTAAAATATTTAAAAAGAAATATTTAAGACAATATGTTAATTTTGTGTTTAAAATTTGTCTTAAACAACCTCATCTTGTATTAGTGAGAAGAGGAATATGGGAGAATGATTATGTTCTTCTCTTTATAAACTCGTATTCTTTTGTAAATGTGCTTCAGAAGAATTAAGTTGGATGTGTAGCCTCTATCACATCAAGATTTAAGTAGTTCATGATGGGAGAAATTTTCATTGAAACTTAATACATTTTCTGGTTGCAAATCATCTACTGAAATTTTCCTCATGAATATGTTTGATACAAATGCTATTGATATTAATCTTTTCCTCATGAATATGTTTGATATAAATGCTATTGATATTAATCTAATCAAATTTCAGTTTTGATAATTTTGATCGAATAGCATTACATGTAACAACTTGTTTTTTATTACATCTATATTTTGATAGTTGTTTCGAATAAAAGTAGTTTAATTTTATATACAAACATTTAGTGTTGAACTTTAATTATCCATTGACGATTACAGCAGAATGAATGAAATGATTTCTTGTTTTATTTTTCTGTTTTTGTAAATTTTATTGAACAGAGTTATGGTTAATGATTATAATTTTCTATCTCGAATTATATCATTTATTTCCCTTTGTTATTTATAAATGTTAATAGATAATTAATATAATTGATTAATTAGCTCTGGAAAATAGGTTAATTTTAAGTCAAGTTTTAGTTAGAATT
Organism: Pseudotsuga menziesii; assembly: GCA_001517045.1. Lineage (NCBI taxonomy): Eukaryota > Viridiplantae > Streptophyta > Pinopsida > Pinales > Pinaceae > Pseudotsuga > Pseudotsuga menziesii. Next base: position 225,569 of record LPNX011101983.1, on the reverse strand, counting down.
TTTAGTCATAATTTTTTAGTTTAATTTAACCGTTGTTAGATAGATTTTAATTTAGTTAGTTGTTTTTTAACATTAGAAACACTTTTTAATGAGAAATTCAAATCCAGCACGAGAATTACCCAAAGAGAGTCTTTCATTAAGAAAGCAAAAATTAGGATAACTTAAACTTAGAAACTGACATTAGGAATTACGTTAACTTTAGGTTAACATAGAAGATATCTTGCTGAGTTTAAAAATCATATTCTCCTTAAGAGAATAAAACTCAGTTGGTAGAAGGAGACCATAACCTGCGAAATCAAGCTAACTTAAACATACCGAGAGTTGTATTAAGCAACATGTGTGGGCTTGATTTTCCAGTGTGGAGTTGGGAACTTGTATCTGAGATGGATTTCAGAGCAGGAGGGAGTTGTTTCAGGAGTCAGAAGTGGAGATACAAATGGTGTTTTGGAACTTCCTCGTTAGATGGGAGTGTTGGAAAATAACAACTCTAAAGGCCATTTCTCATATTTTTGGTGTGAGTGTGATAAGAAAGACTTGTAAAGGCTTCGTCCTTTGTATATATATGTAAAAAGTGATTTTTCTATAAATAAAGTGTATATGTTTTGTACTTTATAAAGTGGGTCACTTTAAGTGATGTATTTAATGATTAATGAATTTAATTATTAAAAATGAATATTCATTAATTATTAAAAGTAAATGTAATAATGACTCTTGATCTTGTAATTAAATCTCAACCCTAGATTAGAGTAGTTAGGGATGGTAGTTGCAAAATTGAAGTATAAGACGATGAGAAAGGACATTGAAGGACACACTCGCCATCAAAAAGGTAAGAAGAAGAATGTGAAGAAGATTGAAGAGATACCTTAGCAGCAATGGCATAATTTCCAAGAAAATGAGCAACAGCACTTTTCCCAATGAAACATGTAGCATTTATTGGAGTCGTACAGCAAGTATTGTCACACGTGTGAAGGCATGAATTCCAAGGAAAAATCAATGTGCATTAAATATTGGTTGTACAGTTTGTATAGCATTAATTACAAACATTTGTGGGCACAGTTTTCAAGGCAGAACGTACAACAAGAAGTATAGGCCATACAGCACGTGTGGAGGCCATACAATTGACAATTTGCACAGAAAACGAGGTAGTTTGTTGTTGTTATTTAATGTTTGGAATTTTGTTAGTGAGCGTTAAAGAAATATTTTTCTTGCATTGAAAAAATTTTGAATACTCTTCTTAATGAGAAATTATTCTTCATGGTTTTCCCGAAGTTGGGTTTTCCCTGGTCATTTGACCAAAACATCTGTGTACAATGTGTTTGCTTCATCTTCAGTGTTTGAGAAGTGTCTTTGAATTTGTGGTTTTAATTTTAAAGTTTAATAGAAAATTTAAATTAAATCCCTAGACATTCAAAGTGTTTGACATAATGCATGTATGAGAATTTTTATGCTTATGCCAATTTTTCTTAAGTAGTAGATCTACAAACCCCTATATCATTTTATCCTAACCCTATATGGAGAGGATACTTCAATGAAAGCTCGTTGTTTTGAACAACCAGAGTTTCATTAAAGAAGCATGTTGTAGATGTTAGGCTCAATCCATTCTAACGAACTTTACAAAAATAATGTATCATCTCCATGGGTTTTATTACCCACAACTTTGAGAAAGTGAGCATGGCCCTTCTCTACATAGAAATCAAGAGAAACAAGGAAAGGATTCAACTCTCACTGTTTTATCGTGATCTAACTTACTTTTTTGCACAAAAAAATGAACTACCAACAAAACACTTCATTGTTTGTTGGGCTACCTTTGAATTTACTCCCCTCGTCTACCTTCATTCTTTCAAATCGCCCTCATAAACACCCCAAACAAAATTGCAATCCCTTTGGATCCTATAACCTCATTGTTGTTGTAATTGTAACTTCGGAATATATTGTGATGTATATTATTATTGTATATTGTTGAACCCCCATCGAATATGTGTTTTCCTCCTTTCGGGATGTCATCATTATGTAGGGTCATTGAGGTAAACCCTCTATTCTAAGTCGAGGCAATAGTCCTTATTATCCACTACGTTGCACTTAATGGATTTTTCAAGTGAGCCACCAAGGATCGGAACAAATCAATTGTTTTTACTCAGTGCTCAAGAAGTTCCATGGTTTCATCAGGCCCAGTTGTGGTCCATTTTTCACATGTTCACAACCCCTCGGGGGAATTGTTATAAATGACATAGCATGATGGTTTCTTTTTGTTAAAGGATTGGTCTTCTTAGGACTTGGTCATCAAGGTCATCATCCTCGAGTGTTTTTTCCCTCGTCGATTATGTGACGCTTTTTAAGTGACATAATTTTTCGAGTTTTTCACTCAAAATCCTCTAAAGTCGGGATGGTGAAATTGGTGATTTTGTCTTAAACGGTTATTAAATCCTAGGGTTTATGTATTATACCATGTTAATCATAGTCCTAATGTTTCGTGGGCATGCGCTAAGGCTTTCATAGGATTTTTTAAGTTTTAAATTTTTAATAAAATCATCAATAAGATGTATTTTAATTGTAAAAGTTCAAAGGGTCATAAAAGTGGGCCTAGGGAACCAATTTGGTCATGGGTTTGCTCGTTTTTGGACCCATAGCTCCCACTAAACCCCTAACCCCACTTTTCAAAGTCAAATTAGAAATTTTCAATTATTAATTTTGATTCTCTCCACAATGACTAAGAGAGTCAAATAAATGGGAAAATTTCAGAAAATACAATTCCTAAATCAAAGGCAGCTTGCCTGGGACTTGTCTCTAAGGTGTCAAAGTTGTTGACGATCTTTTAGAAGACATTTATGATAATAGAGGAGCATCTTCAACCATCAAAGGAGAGGCTCCAACTCACTTCCACAAAAAAGAGGGTGAATTCTCTCACGGAATGTGTGTTTTACCACTTGGATGAAGTGTTTAGAGGAGGTGGAGGCTTCCCAAACCAAGTGGGATACCTCAAAAGAGGTGGTAGCCTCCTCTCCCATGAATTCAAATCTCCTCCCACCTTTTTCTCAACCCCCAAAACCACCTCACACTTGGAAAATTCGTCCCCTTGGGGTTTGAGCTCCATTTTTGCTATAAAAGTAGGTTCTTTCTCCTCTTTCAGTAGAATGTATTGAACCTCTGCCCATTGTACTTATGTTGTTGATATTTTGTTAATAAAGATTGAAGGCTTTGGAGGCTCATTGTGGCCTTGTCTCATGGTTATGCAATTGGATAATTTCTAAAGTGATATTTAGCTAAATAAGGATTTCAAGTTTTGTCAAGTTTGGTAGTATTGGTCTAGTTTCCTTTTGGATGAACATTTGCAGTTGTCAATTTGTTCATTTATGTTTTATTTGTAGAATATTTTAGGAGTAATATGTTGTATTTGGTTGTACTAATATTCTCCTTGTCTTTTATGATGAAATGTACTAGATTAACCATGCTTGTTTGAAGGATTTTCTAGTTTTTGCAGGTTACTTTAGGTAAAAGGATTTTGGAGTTGAGTTGCATCCACCTTCTTTTATGTTATATTATATCAACTGAAATCTAATTTGTTTTGTTCTACATATGCTTCTCTCCTTCGTACCTTTCAAGATCAGGGCTTGAGGACCTCTCTCTTCTCTCTCTAAAAGTCAAATCTTNTATATATATATATATATATATATATATATATATATATATAATTTATTTGAAGTATCATCTCAAACTATATCTAGATTCATACTTGAAGTGCATATTTTCACAGAAAATTTTACAATTTTTCAAGTACTTTAGTATAAGTTTTTTGTACTGTTATTTGATCAATTCATGGGATTCTAAAATAAATCACTCGCTGGTTTTTAGCAGGTCTGAGAAAAAAGAGAAGGAAACACTGCCGAAAATCAAACTTTTCATCATCTAGAACACCCGAAATGATGCTAGACCCCTCTGTATGCAGTCTTTAGAGACACTGTCTTATAATTTAGTCAGTTCTAAATTTAGCAAAACCGCTAAATCTAGCCAACTTGGCCAATGGTCCCATGGGCGCTCAATAAAGAGCAGACTTCAATTTGACAGTGAACCCGATTTCATAAAAATTCCATGTCCAACCTCTGTCATTAACCCACCTGCTAATTGAACGAGCGAAATGATCCTCAATCGTTGGATCTTTGTCAACTTCAATCAACAACGAACTCCAAATAGAACAAAGTAGATTGCAATTTAAAAATTTCGCAACCATCTGAATTGTTAACCCGCTTGCTAATTGAATCTATGAAATGACTGACAACCGTCAGATCTAGATCGATGGTGCACTCCAAATATCATAAGGCAGATTACATTCAAATTTCGCGAACATCAGAATTTTGTTTGTTCGTGCTAGTTCTCCCAGCGAAATTGTTGACAATCATTGATCTGCTTCAACGATCAACCTCGTCCATTGATCTTAATCCTCTTTGCAATGATTAGTTTCAGATTTCGAAGCCCAAATCCCTTTTTATCCTCCTCGCTATTTCATTTGAGAAATTCGCCTTGGTCATTGATCTTTTGTCAACCTCCAATCTCCACCACACGATCTTCAAGTGTATGGACGATCAGTTTAGGAGTATCTTAGGTGCAACTCCCAATTGCGAAATTGATTCTCTGTCGTAGATCTAGTTCTACCATGATCTCGACCACCCACACCTACACATACTTAAATCTTATTTATCTTTAATCCTTGCAGTGATCAATCGTTGATCATTCACCCTGCAACATATTCCCACTCATGAAATCTCAGTGATTATAAATCTAATTTTTATTTGATTGATCAGAGAATCCATTAATCGATCTCTATATTCTCAGAATCCCTAAATTCAAATGTAACACACATAGGATTATCAACCATTCATAGGATTTAAATAAGCATTCATTCATATATGCATAAAATCATACATTCAAATAGAATTGTAATTACATATAGGTTATGCCACTGTGAAATATATGTTTGCTCCAGGAATGAATTTATTCCAAGCCTCCCTCTATCGTGCATCACATGCTATGTGGAATTCCTCTCCCTCTCGAGCTCTGTGAGCTAAACAAGTTTATTCGAGCTACCTAAGCTCTATGAGCTAACCAAAGTTGTCTAACTAAATGACTCGAACTGTGTCTTATACAATCATGGTTATGTTTCCAGATCTTGTAACAAAGGAGTACAGTCCTTATTAATCTCTATTAACCCTATGACTCACTAACAGATTATTGAATTCACTCAATTAAACAACTAACTCAATCCTAACTATTACAAGTGAAAAAGGATCGAGATTCCTTATCCATTTTTATTCAACTTTTATAAAACAAAACAATATTACAAATGTATGAAACCCTAGCTCTCCTTAAGAGTTCCCTTAACCTTGTGAAGTTGTGAATGACTTCACCCTCTTGAGCCTATGTTTCTGCATCAGAATCCCCAGCTTGAAATTCTTCATGGGCCCTTGTCCATGAGTTTCCTCCTTGTTGTTATTCTGTAGGATTGCAGTAGATACCCAAAATGTTAATCTAGGCAGTGTTATCATGTTAAACAATCCCTTCAGCAATGTCTTTCAGCACTTTGTTTGCAACAAGCCTTTTGGTTCCTCCAACATATGTTCAAACTTCATAAAACACACAAGTTCCTCTTTCATTTGACTTGCGATCAATTTATCAGTAGGTTTATCTTCATCTGCATATAAACAAAACAACTTCCCCGTTACAAAGGCAAACAGAAAATTTATTAGCATGAAAATGTTTGCCATGCAAGAATTCTTTGCTTGAATTTCCTGGCTCTTCTCTACTTTTCTTGTTTTTGTCACATCACCATCCTTGGTAATTTCATAGTCATATACCTCTCACCACCATTTATGACTTCACATTGTGCTTCCTCCATCAATGTTATACTTGCATTTGACATTTACTGTTGGTATGTTCTTTCCTTCAGCCAATCAGTGCACACCTTGTTAGTCATTTCAATTTCAAAATTATTTACTTGTGAAATTACTTTTACCTCATCTTCAGCTTTCCAATCATTCACAATCCTCTTGCCAATCATTATCGGTAATTGATTACTGAATTCCTCTTGCTTACCTCTGAATGGATGGAGACTATGTTTCTTCCCATTCATTTCAAAAGAATAGACATTCCTCTTGCCATCATGCACTGCTTCTCTTTCAAACTGCCAAGGCCTTCCTAATAAATGTTAGATTTTTACTATTTAAGCTAACATTATCTTAGGATCTTTAACTGAGAGAATAACAAGCACGGCAATCAAACATAAGAGACAATGAACACAAAGTTTTTCCTCAGGGAAACCATAAAGGAGAAAACCCCGCAACTTACTCAGAGATAGAATCGGCACCAAAAGTGAAACCCCAAAACAGTAAGATGATATCTTGACAGCAGTAGTCTCTCTCTCTATTGTCCCATCAACTTCTTCTCTCTTAGTTATGCGCTACAACTGAGTGTAAGTGAATGTGTGATAAATAGAGAGGCTCACTCTCTATTTATACTAATTTTCGACTTGACACTAACTCACCAGGCAGACTTCTCTAGGAGAGTCTAATAACCATAAGGCCCCACAACTGCGGGGACTTTAACCCTTGATCAATAGGAGGGTTACCCACAATCACTTGACATGACTTGTTTACATTATAGAATCTCCCAATCGAAACATCGGGGCATGACATGTCTCAATTACATTACAAACACTTCCCGGAATAAACATCGGGGTACAATACATAAGATATACAAGTGAATACATTCCGAAGTTACAATTACAACAACACTCCCTCTTAACTAGGAAGGTATTCTTTCGACACAATTTATCAACACAAGTCTTCTTATTTGTATCATCTGGATCATCATCGAGTTCTTGTCACCTTCAGTGGATTTGGATCATCACTTGATCAGGATCATCATAATAGGATATGGATCATCACTGGATCTGGAACATCTCTAGATCCGGATCATCTCTGCTAGATCATCATCACAGGTGCTATTTCTTGATTCTTCTCATCACAGGAAGTTCTACAGAACCAACCATTTTTCATGTTGGTTGTAGGCCTAGCCTCCTAGTAGGTATTCATCTTCTTCAGCACTTATATCTAACCATGATAGGAAACTTTATTCACACAACATGTCAGAAAGGCTCTGCACTTATATCTGACCATGATAGGAAACTTTATTCACACATCATGATAAGAAACTTTTATTTACACATCATGTCAGAAAGGCTCTGCACTAATATCTGACCACGATAGGAAACTTTATCCACACATCATGATAGAAAACTTTTATTCACACATCATGTCAGAAAGGCTCTGCACTTATATTTGACCACGATAGGAAACTTTATTCACACATCATGTCAGAAAGGCTCTCAACCCCAGGCTGAGTGTCAGTCCCAAACTAAACAAATTCCTGGTAACTGACTAGGTGCCTCCATTCTCCCAGAGAATGGCATTTAGCACTTATATCTGATCATGTAGGAACCAATCCTACAGTCACATTAGAATGACTCAGCACTCATATCTAACATGGGAGGAACCAATCCTCTCACCATGACAGAATGGCTCAGCCCTTACATCTGACCATGGAAGGAACCAATCCTCTCACCATGTCAAAATGGCTCACGGACTCATCACTTCCCCTTGGAGGGAACCTCGATCTGGAGAACACCAAGCTTCTCCTTGAAGTACTCAAACTTCACTCTGGCCAATGGCTTAGTCAACACATCAGCTATCTGTTCGTCCATCGCAACATACTGGAGCTTCACTGCTCTTCTCTGCACCATATCCCTGATATAGTGATATTTGATCTCGATATGCTTTGACTTGTCATGGAACACCAGGTTCTCTGAAAAATTCACACAACTCTGGTTGTCGCAATATATACAAGTAGCATCCAACTGAAGATCAAATAAATCAGACAGTAGCTTCCTCAGCCATACTACCTCACAACTAGCTAAACAGGTTGTGACATACTCTGCTTCAACTGTACTTAGTGCCACGCAAGACTGTTTCCTGCTAAACCAAGAGATCACACCTGATCCCATACTGAAGCAACACCCTGAGGTGCTCTTTCTATCGATGGCAATGCCTGCCCAATCTGAATCAACATAACCTTCCAGTTTAATCTTCTAATCATCCTTATACTTAAGCCCATAATCAACTGTACCCCTCAGGTACCGCAGAAAATGCTTTGCAGCAATCAAGTGAACATGTTTCGGATCTGTCAGGAACTGGCTCAAGGTGTTCACAGCAAAGCAAATATTTGGCCTTGTATTCGTCAGGTACATCAAGGACCCAATCTTCTGACGATACCTTGTAGCATCAACCGACTCTGATGAAGCATCACTCAATAGCTTCAGGTTCGATGCCATAGGTATGGTCATGGCCTTGCAATCCATTATCCTAAATCTCTTCAGGATCTCTATCGTATACTTCCCTTGTCCCAAGGAAATTCCATCTGTATTCTGCCACACCTCCATGCTTAGAAAATAGTGCATCATCCCCAAGTCCTTCATTTCGAACTCGGCAGCAAGCTTCCTCTTTGTATCAGAAATCAACCCATCCATGCCTATCACAAACAGATCATCTACATACAGTAGGAGTATCACTGGGCTACCATCTTCAACTTTGTCGTAAAGGTTGGAATCTGCTTTACTCTTGGTAAAGCCCAAACTGGATAGAAAGCTGTCAATTCTGCCGTACCATGTCTTGGGTGTCAGTTTCAAACCGTACAGGGATTTCTTCAATTTACACACATGAGTCTCCCTGTCATGTGTCTCAAAACCGAGTGGCTGCTCCACATACACTTCCTCTTCCACTACACCATTCAAGAAAGCAGTCTTGACATCCATTTGGTGTATCTTCCATTTCATCACTGCAGTCAGAGCAAGTACTGATCTGATGGAAGTGTATCTGGCTACAGGTGCAAAAGTTTCTTCATAATCTATTCCTTCTTTCTGGGAGAAGCCACGAGCCACAAATCTCGCTTTATATTTTTCTATGCTTTCGTCTGCATCATGCTTGATCTTGTAGATCCATTTGGAAGTTACAATAGACTTCCCCTTTGGTCTAGGGACAACATCTCAGACATCATTCTTCATGATCGATTGATACACTTCGATCATAGCATCCTTCCATTCTTTCATTTCTGTCGCTTCTTCATAGTTGGAAGGTTCTTTATCAGTGAAGTCACATAACAAGGCTACATACCCGGAGCAGGACCTGGTCCTTTTTCTTTCTCTGTGATTTTCTTCTGGAGCCCCATATCTTTCTGCACCTTGGATAGCTTCTCGTACCCAAGCAGGTTTCCTCTTATGAAGATTCTTCTCCTGAGGTGGATCTACAGGTTCTTGAGGTTCTTCTAATTCTCTATCTTCTTCTTGAATTTCTTCATTCATGGTTGTCTCACGAATTATGGGTGCTTCTGTTTCTTTAGGATCTTCAGCAGATCTCTTTCTGGATTTGTTGTAAGCTGAGTCTTCGTCAAATGTTACATCCCTACTGATGTCGATCTTCTTGAATCCTGGGAAGTATATTCTGTAAGCCTTCGAGCTTTCAGAGTATCCCACAAATACACCCTTCTTTCTTGAAGGATCTAACTTTGTCCTCTTTTCTTTCGGAATGTGTATGTACACTGGACAGCCGAATATTCTGAGATGGCTAACTTTTGGTTTCTTGCCGGAAAAGACTTCTTCAGGTGTCTTGTTCTCGAGTACTCTGTATGGAGTACGGTTCTGTACATACACCGTTGTTCTAGCAGCTTCTGCCCATAGATGCATGGAAAGATCTTGATCATGAAGCATTGCTCTTGCAGCTTCCATGACATTCTATTCTTCCTTTTTGCAACCCCATTTTGTTGTGGATTAGATGGAGTGGAGATCTCCCTCTTAATCCCTGAATCTTTGCATAATTCTTTGAATTCATTTGATGTGAATTCTCCGCCATTATCTGATCGAAAGATCTTGATCTTCTTTTCAGTGTGGTTCTCGACCAAGGCTTTGAATTCCTTGAACTTGTTGAATACTTCATCTTTGTTCTTCAAGAAGTATATCCATGTCTTCCTAGAAAAAACATCAATAAAAGATACATAGTATACATACTCGCTTAATGAACTGGATGACATTGGACCGCATACATTGGAGTGAATGATTTCCAAGATTCATTTTGCCTTGCTTTCGCTGCTTGGAAATGTCTTCTTTGTGTTCTTTCCTTTCACGCATCTTTTGCAAACACCGTCATGCTTTGTCTGAATTTCTAGAAGTCCTTCAACAACTTTGCTTGCAAGTGGTAGTGCTCTGTAGTGCACATGTGCAAGCCTTCTTTGCCAAAGTTCATTTGGTTCTACTGAGTCATGGATCAAGGCTTGTTCTGGATGGCCCTTCAATTTGTATAGACCTCCCCTTGTTCCCCAATCACTACTGCATCATCAATAGTCTTCCCCTTTGGCCACATGAAAACTTAGCCATTTATAAATGCAACCATCATGCCTTTTGCATCTAATGCAGATATGGAGAGGAGGTTCTTCTTTAGTCCTGGTACAAACAATACATCCTTCATCGTCATAGACTTTCCAGAGTCTAGCTTATAGGAGGATTCCCCACTACCTTTTATTCGATACTAGTAGTCATCTCCAAGCTTCACCTTGTGGGGTGATTCATGTTCTGGTAGTTTCACAATGGATTCTTTGAATCCCATCATATGTTTGGAAGCCCCACTTTCTATAATTCAATCATTGCTTCCATGTGTGATGTTTCCCGTGAGAGTGGAAATCAAAACATATTCTTTATCACTTGAAGAATCATCACTTTCTTGCTTGATTCTCTTTCTGGAGGGTTCATCATCTTCTACAGCATGAGCATGATGTCTTCTCTTGTTTCCCTTCTTCCTATGAGAGACATTTGGGTTCTTAGGACATTCTTTAGCATAGTGTCATTTTTCATCACATATGAAGCGTCTAAATCTGGGTCGATTCTTATTAAATTTATTAGGATGAGAATGCTTACCTGTGTGATTATTTGTTTTGCTCTTCTTGGATTGCACTATGAGAGCTTGATCTTCACTTCCCATCTTTTCTTCTTGGGCTTCTATTCGAGCTTCTTCTTGAGAGCATTCTTCCCATAGTCTGCTGAACTTGACTAGCTTCTTTCTGGCACAGATCGCTTGAATGAAAGAATCCCATGTTCTAGGGAGACCATTCAAGGTGATCATTACAATCTCTGCATTCTCCAATTCTTCATCCACTACTTCAAGTTGTTCTTTGATCTGGGAGACCCTTGTGAAGTATGACTGTATGGTCTCCGTATTCTGGATCTTCACATTCTTCAACTGGTTCCTCAAGGTCATCTTCTGGTTTATGTTCTTTCCTTCGAACAGTTTGGTCAGGGCATCAAACATAGCTTTAGGTTTCTTTAGGGAGGACACCTGTAGTATAAGGTGATCCTTGATTGAATCAACAATAATCCTCTTAGCCATGACCAATTTCTTCTTGTGTAAGGCCTTAGCCTCATCTCCCTCTAGAACTGGAACCTTCTCATCGATGTAGGAGTCCAACTCATTTTCTTCCAGAACCAGGGAGATCCTATACTTCCAAGCTCGGAAGTTATCAGCTCCCTCAGGATTTTCATCTAGCTTGGTATGATGTGACATCTTAAATGAAAACCTCAAATGGAAATACAAAAGATTTAGATCTTTCCAGGTTAAGATGTCGGATCTGGAGCTGAATTTCTGCAGAGTTGGTTCAGGAGCAGATTAGGGTTTGACTTTTCTGGAGTTCTGTCTAACCAAAAGCTTTGATCTTGATCTCTAAACTTCGATTTTGAGGAGGAGATCAATTCAGGCCTGGGCTCACTCAAAAATTCCACTTAATTTCCGGTAGTAGTGTCGGGTCAAAAACTGAAAATACTCAAAATCAGATTTTGCTTCGACAGAAAGATGCGCCCTAGAGAGGAGAGTCATTCCAACCCTCTTTTGATGAAAATCTGTGGAGAGAGATCCAAAAAGTAGGAAGCCCTAGTTTCTGCAGCTGCACAGTGTCTTCTTCTCAGGTTAGCTCTGATACCGAGTTAGATTTTTATCATTTAAGCTAGCATTATCTTAGGATTTTTAACTGAGAGAATAACAAGCACAACAACCAAACATAAGAGACAATGAACACAATTTTACCTCAGGGAAACCATAAAGGAGGAAACCCCGCAACTTCCTCAGAGATAGAATCAGCACCAAAAATGAAACCCCAAAACAATAAGATGATCTCCCAACAACAGTAATCTCTCTCTCTCTTGTCCCAGCGACTTCTTCTCTCTTAGTTATGCGCTACAACTGAGTGTGAGTGAATGTGTGATAAATAGAGAGGCTCACTCTCTATTTATACAGCCTCTCTATTTATACCAATTCTCGACTTGACACTGACTCACCAGGGTCGACTTCTCTAGGAGAGTCTAATAACCTTAGGGCCCCACAACTGCGGGGACTTTAACCTTTGATCAATAGAAGGGTTACCCACAATGACTTGACATGACTTGTTTACATTATAGAACCTCTCGATCGGAACATCAGGGCATGACATGACTCAATTACATTACAAACACTTCCTAGAATAAATATCAGGGTACAATCCATAAGATATACAAGTGAATACATTCCGAAGTTACAATTACAACAACAATAAAACATGGCAAGCATCCATTTCTATAGTGTCACATTTTAGCTCATCCTGATAGATTTCAATCTGAAACTTTACTTGGCATTGTTCACTCATAAGAACTTGATGACCATTCTGCAGCCATGCAACTCTGTATGGTTTTGGATGTACTGTCCTCTTTAAATTCAACGTGTCCACCATTTTTGTAGACCCCAAATTATCAGTACTACCACTATCAATAATCAACTTCCAACACTTACCTTCAGCTTTGCAAACTGTCTTAAACAAGCTCCTCCTTTGAACTGACTCATCAATTACCTTCCTCAACAACAAGGCTTCACCTTGTTCAGGGTAACTCACAGTCACCTCTAATTCCTTTGGAGTTTCAAGTTCAACTTGCACTACTTGTGCTCCCCTTTACCTTGCAACATTCTCTGGACAATCCCACGACATATGGCCAAGTTTCCCACATTATAACATCTCACGTGTCCACATATTCCTCTGCATGTTCCTCTTGAAGCATCTCTCCCACCTTTGTTATGATCGGTTCTGTCAGACTGTATTTGCTGATTTGAACTGTTAGCTCCACCTTTTTCTTGTTGTTCCCTTCCTCCAGAGCCTCTCACCTTTGCTTTCTGACTCTGTTTTCTCATCAACTTCTCCTCAGCCCTCAAAGCAACCTGATATGCTTCCTCAACAGATCTCAATGACAACAAACCCAATTCATCTTGTATATCAAATCTTAGACCATTAACATACCTAGCTACCCTCTTAGGTGTGTCTTCCATATGTCCAGATCTGATATTTACCTTATAAAATTCCTCAGTATACTCCCTAACTGTCATTGGCTTTTGCTTAAGATTTTGCATTTGCCTAAACAAAATCAACTTATAATCCTAAGGAAGAAATTTACCTCTCAATTTCGTTGTCATTTTGTTCCAACTATTGATCTTGGATTTGTTCTTCAAGATCCTTTCCTCTTGCACACCATCCCACCACAAGGATGCATTCCCTTTTAACCTTGTGACAGCAAATCTAACTTGCATATCCTCCTTCACTTCAGCATAGTAGAAGTGTTTGTTCATAGCATTGATCCAATCAATTAACTCTTCTAGATCCAAGATTCCACTGTAGAATGGCACATCATCCCTTGAACTAGAACCTGCACCAAAAATAGACCTAAACATTCTTACCTCAAGAATTTCAACAGTTGTTTCCTCCTCCTCTTCGGGTATCTCTTCATCACTTGTGTCTCCAGTGTGCTCATGATGTCTGTCAGTTTCTAAGGCTTCCAGCCTTGCTCTCAAAGTTCTTATCTCTTTTCTCAATTCTGCATTGGCGACAGGTCTTCCTCGCCTGCCTTGACCTCCTCCAATTCTGACCTCCATCCCCTAGGACAACAATTCACTACTAGATACAATTTTCCCATCACTAACGACTTGCTCTAAATCTGTTAGTAATATAGGAATAAAAATAACCTTGCTTTTCATATGAGAAAAATTACTCCAACCTCATAAAATAACAATTCACAACCTTTCAGAAATAAAAACTATTGTGACCACACTCTCATACCTTCACGCAGAATCCATTTTTTGCTCTGATACCAAACCTGGTGCCAGACCCTTCTGTATGCAGTCTTTAGAGAGACTGTCTTATAATTTAGTCATTACTAAATTTAGCATTAGAGAAATTTTGGGGTCTAAAATGGGCCTCCTAAGGAAAATAATAAAATAATAGTTAAAATAATAAAATAATATTGATTAATTTTGGAGGAAGAAAGAAAAAAACTACTTTTTGTGTTTGTATTTTCGACATATCTCCCTGTGTTTTTACTCAAATTCGATCAGGAGAGCCCATTGGATGCAGAATTTGATTCCGCATCCAATGAGTACCCATACTGCATACTTTTGACGGACCCCGCTACCCCAAAAACAAGAAATACCTAAAAAACATGATGATGACATCATCATCACGTTTTTTCAGGTATTTCTTGTTTTTGGGGTAGCAAGGTCCATCAAAACTATGCAATGTGGGTACTCGTTGGATGCGGAATCAAATTCTGCATCCAACGAGCTCTCCCAATCGAAATTTGAGTAAAAACACAATGAGATATGTTGAAAATATGAACAAAAAAAATAGTTTTTTTTAATGACAAATATGTCAATTCAACCATTATGGTTGACTTATTTTATTGAAATTCTATTGGTTCTTGAATTCCAGCTCACAAAAACTTATTTTGGCACGTTTTCTTATAAGGCCCATTTTAGACCCCAAATTTCCTCTAATGGTAGAACCTCTAAATCTAACCAACCTGGCCAATGGTCCCATAGGCGCTCAATAAAGAGCAGACTTCAATTTGACAGTGAACCCAATTTCATAAAAATTCCGCGCCCAGACTCAACTATTAACCCACCTGCTAGTTGAACGAGCGAAATGATCCTTAGACGTTGGATCTACGATCTCTGTCAAATTCAATCGACGGCAGACTCCAAATACAACAGAGTAGATTGCAATTTAAAAATCCCACAACCATCCGGATTGTTAACCCGCTTGGTAATTGAATCTGTGAAATGATTGGCAACCCGTCAGATCTAGATCGACGATGGACTCCAAATACCATAAGGCGGATTACATCAAGATTTTGTTTCTCCGCGCTAGTTCTCCTAGGGAAATTGTTGATAGTCGTTGATCTGCTCCAAATATCATAAGGCGGATTACATCAAGATTTTGTTTGTCCGTGCTAGTTCTCCTAGGGAAATTGTTGATAGTCATTGATCTGCTTCAACGATCAACCTCGTCCGTTGATCTTAATCCTCTTTGCAACTATTAGTTTCAGATTTCGCAACCCAACTCCTTTTTTATCCTCCTCGTTGTTTTATTTGTGAAATTCACCTTGGTTGTTAATCTTCTGTCAACCTCCAATCTCCACCACACAATCTTCAAGCATATGGATGATCAGTTCAGGAGTATCTCAGGTGCAACTCCCAATTGCGAAATTGATTCTTTGTCATAGATCTGGTTCTACCACAATCCCAGCCATCCACCCATGCACATACTTAAATCTTATTTATCTTTGATCCTTGCAGTGATCAATCATTGATCATTCACCCTGCAACATATTCACACTCATGAAATCTCAGTGATTATAAATCTAATTTTTATTCGATTGATCAGAGAATCGATCAATCGATCTTTGTATTCTCAGAATCCCTGAATTCAAATGTAACACACACAGGCTTATCAACCATTCACAGGAATTAAATAAGCATTCATTCATATGTGCATAAAATCATACATTCAAATAGAACTATAATTACATAGAGATTATGCCACTGTGAAATCTTTGTTTGCTCCAGGAATGAATTTATTACAAGCCTCTCTCTATCGTTCATCACATGCTATGTGGAATTCCTTCCCTCTCGGGCTCTATGAGCTAAACAAGTTTATTCGAGCTACCTAAGCTCTATGACCTAACCAAAGTTGTCTAACTAAATGACTCAAAATGTGTCTTATACAATCATGGTTCCATTTCCGGATCATGTAACAAAGGAGTACAATCTGTATTAATCTCTACTAACCCTATGACTCACTAACAGATTGTTGAATTCACTCAACTAAACAACTAACTCAATCTTAACTATTACAAGTGGAAAAGGATCGAGATTCCTTATCCATTTTTATTCAACTTTTATAAAACAAAACAATATTACAAATGTATGAGACCCTAGGTCTCCTTAAGAGTTCCCTTGACCTTGTGACTTCACCCTCTTGAGCCTATGCTCCTGCATCATGAAATCCTTCATTCTTCCCTCTTCTTCATTCCTCTTTTCTTTCAAAGAGTGTGTAAGCGGTTTATCCACTTTCAAGGGTCAAAAGGTATTTTATTTACTAATTTTGTCCTTTTGTAAAGTCCATCAATAAAGAAAGCAAGTGGGCTACACAATGCTCATACTCCATCCTCGGGGGGATTCACAGTCTCTTTCATGGTTTGCATTTAATAATCAACACTTGCACACACTCTGCCTTCTAGAAAGGTTGTATAGTTTAGTTGTTTTTCTTTGATATCATCTTTAAATTTCATACCCAACGCGTTACCACGAAGTATGATCTCCCCACCAACCAAAAGTTTTTTGTTGATTATTGGTGGATGATCAAAAAGTGAAACATAGTTGTGGTTTAATTTGTCATTAGTGTATTTGATTTTACAGTATTTTTTGCTTCATCAAATTGGAATAAACATTTTGTCTTAAACTCGTGTATGCTCTTTCCCTCTGCGGGCTTTGCCTAGTCCTTGGGGAATCAAAAACAATTTTCAACACTCTCTTAATTCTACACATTAATCTAATAATTCATTAATAAAATCAACTACCCAAAAAAACATTACAAAGATTCGACTTACAATAGTTGACAATCGTGGAAAAATTATTCAAAGGAAGCGAAAACCACTGAGTAGACCTCGAGATTCAGTCAAGCTACATCCTTGTTGGTGTAGTGTTGGACACCTTCTCAGAGACTCCGATTCAGCCCACATTTATGAGTGAAGAACCACTTTAGTCACCTTCCGAACTATTCTTAGTACTTTCAATATATCGAGAATCAACTTCCCATAACTCGACTCATATTCTAATAATTAAAACTAACCAAGACACATTGCAAAACATTTCATTTCAACAGCGTTATTTTACTTTGGCTCCATTGGCAATGATCTGATTCGCATTTATTTCAATTTGCTTATGTGTTAATGTTATGCTACTGAATATTTACTTAAATTTGCAAACAATCTTGTCTTAGTTATTTTACTCCAAAAACTCATAAACAACTTACTCCATCATTAACAACTAGAATTTAAGAGCCTTAGACAACTCTTTCTTAAGGACCACCCCCCTTGGCTTCGTTAGGAGTTTTGCCTAAACAAAGGAGACAAGATCAAGTGACAGTACTTGACTTGAGACTTGCCCCCAAGGACACACCTAGCAGCGTGAAGATTTATGTTGTGCTTAACCCCCTGGTGTGTGAAAGGCAGCAACACTCCCCAGGTTAAATAAAGGAAAATGTACATTGTGTATTCCTAGGTAGGTCGGCCCCAAAGGTTACATGGTCGACCTAGTTAGTTGAGTTAGTTACTCAACGGAAGAATATAAATAGGGAGGCTCCCTCCTCATTTTGTACACACTCATTCACTCTCTCATATGCGCATTAGGGGAGAGAAGACAATGAGGAGGAAGAGAGAGAGTTGTGTAAGACATTGTTCTTAGGTTATTCCATCTTGTGATCTTGTCTTTGTGATGGAACAATACCACGGAAGTTTGCAGGGTTTTCTCCTTTATGGTTTCCCCGATGAAAATCTTGTTTATCTTTGATGTATTGTTGTACTTGTTATTCTTTCATATAAAGATCCTAATCAATTAAATTAGATTAGAAACACTAACACTCACTTCCAGTGACTTTGAATTCCCCTTTCCCATCTTATCCTTTCAACACCCCTTCCACTCCTCTTTACAATGAATTATTTCACTACGTCGTTCCAACGATCCACAACCTGAATACAACCAAACCAAGCTCCTATTCCATAGCCTTGCCTCCCTCTTCCCTACAACTTATGTCTAACCCACCTTCAACGCATTATAAACCACCCCACACATTTTCTATATTCAATTTCTTCTCCCAAACTTGTTAGATCCTCCCAAAACTATGCACCAAGTTTCAATCAATCATAACCAAGTTCAACTCAATTACTACCCTCTCGTGACTCCCCTGTCTTCATGCTTCGTCTCATCTGCACCAACCATATCTCATTCACACTACATTGGTGCTTCAATTTCCCTTTCTTTTAAACAGATGCAAGCTCAACATTATATTAACACTTCAAACATATAATGCTCATACCATGCTCACAATCTTATCCTTATTGACATAGCAACCACACCTCAATCAAACTCCTCTCATCCTACAGCCATGCTCCCTTTGAACCTTCTCCACTAAACCCATATAGCAACATTATTTATTGTAATGTATCCTCTAAAATAGAACCAACGATTACACATTTGACTTCCTCTATGTCATACCCAAAGAACTTCATCACAACAAATGACCATTTGTCCTCAACTACCTTGGCAACTCCCATCACCATTGAAATTGTGGCACCCTCTCCTCGTGATATCTTTAGCAAAAAAACTTTAATCACCACTTCCCCATGTATGCTTTCATCAAACACACTTTCACAGCTAAGATATAGTCCCACCCTTCATTATCCACATAGCAACCACACATCAATCCAACTTCTCTCATGCTAAAATTGCGCCCCCTCCAAATCTCAAGCCCTTAACCTTTGTAATAACAATATTGCTTTCCTAACCCCCAACATATAACACCGCATTAAACATTTGATTTTTTCCACGAAAACTCCAATTAATCACATAACAATAGCATCCAACCCCTATGTCTCTATCCACCTTGTTAACCCCTATCATCACCATAATTGATCCCATGCCTCGTGACAAAACTACTCCCTACGTTAATTCCAAATGCCTGCACAACTATATTTCCCTTCGTTCATTTCTTTATCACACGCCTATTTCCGATTCCAATAATGTGTCTCTCTTGAATCCCAATAGATATAAACCTATAACACAACAAACCATACTATAACCTCACTCCTACTAATTTAGATAATCATACTCCCCCGAATCCCAATATATATAAACTTCATAACGCAACAAACCATACTATAACCTCACCCCAACTAATTTAAATAATCATACTTTACATACAAACTTAATCTACTTGCCTCCCCTCATCTAAGATCATTTCAAAACAATAATTTAATAAGGTTATACATATTTAATCTAAAATCCTTGGCTCAATCTGTTGCTGTCAACAGATTGAGCTATAACCTCACAACAAACCATACTATAACCTCACCCCTACTAATTTAGATAATCATACTCCCTCAAATCCCAATATATATAAACTTCATAACGCAACAAACCATACTATAACCTCACCCCAACTAATTTAAATAATCATACTTTACAGACAAACTTAATCTACTTGCCTCCCCTCATCTAAGATCATTTCAAAACAATAATTTAATAAGGTTATACATATTTAATCTAAAATCCTTAGCTCAATCTGTTGCTGTCAATATCATTGGCCATTTCGCTAGTCTCATTGCTAGCAAGTCCTTGGTTTGAATCCCCTTGGGTGAGGTATACTACTCTACGATATCAGTTTTTATTACCCGACGCTCTTGCAGCTGGCAATTGACACCATCCTCCATCTAGATGAAGACCCAAGGGTTCCCTCAACCAATCAAACCATCCACCAAAGGCATGTAGCCAGTGGGGAGGGGGAGGGCATAGATCACATGTTCAAATCCAAATGAATCCCTTGTTCTTTCAGCTATGGTTCCTTAATTTCTATGCTTTAATGATTGTTTGTTTCTATGCTTGCATCAATTCAGCAAGGCAAGCACAAGTGCTCCTTGTCAAGCAACATGTTTTGCAATTTCAAGTGAACCTTACCTTTTGCACACAACCTAGAAGACTTTCAATTTCAATAAAGCTTACCCGTTCCACACAAAGTTTTTGCAATTTCAAGTGAACCTTACCTGTTGCGCACAAACTAGAAGACAAGCAACAGATTTACTTGCTTCACTGAGTTGATGCAAGCATAGAAACAAGCAGGCATTGAAGAAAAAGCAAATGTCAGTTCTTCAACTTCACAATGGATTCTATTATTTTTTCCATACCAGATCCTTTAGCACAAGTATCGACAATCAATAAAGTCGACAAAAAAACATAATCCTTGCCTACCTTCGATATGCACAGTTCCCCTAACTACATCCAGGAATTGTTAGAGCATCCAAATGAATAGTTCCCTTCATTATACCCAAAAAAAATTAGACCACCCAAAAGCAAGTGAACCTTACCTGTTCCACACAAACGTGAGGACTTTGCCAAGTGGACAGCACAAAAGCTCCTTATCTTGCATTACAGCTAGGTGTAGCACTGATGTTTAAACTGTTTTTGAGATATTATAACACATTTAACGAATTGTGTGATTGAATTTCAAAGTTCTAGAAATAAACATCAACATTCTCAGTTTTATTTACTCCAATTCAAGAGGTCATATTAGCTAAATACCTTGAACTGTTATGCAATTCTGGAGAACAGAAATGAAACTGTTGAAAATCAAACCCACTCAGCATGAAGTTCCAGACCTTGTATTTACACAGTTCATTCCAGCAATAGTGAAATATTCCTTCATAAGAAGATTATCTAGCTCGTTTTAATAGCAAGCTCAATTCTCAATTACAACTAATAGGATTAGCATAGACAAATATATGATGTAAATTGTCCCAAGTATAATGCAAATTGCAAACTTGCAAATATGTGAAGAGAAAAACCATGTGAATGTATCACACCACTTGCATCTTATGGTACTTATTGCATCTCACACCCTGCGAAAGAAATGCTAACTGCAGTGAAAACCAATGCAACCTCCCATGGTAACCATTAAGGAATCTAGAGTTACCTTGTAAGTATCTTTGAGCAGCTATGGCTAGGATTCAAAAACATACATATATTTTAACGAAATTGCTAATTTGGGCCCTCTTTGGCTACAGGATATGATTTTTGAATTCATTCCTCACGAAGGTGACGAAGAAGCTCCATATACAGACCAATATGTTGGACGAATGCAAAGAAATAGGTCATTCACTTGCAACATCAATTACCTGTATCTTCCAAGCAACAAACGGATGACATGAATTGAGCTGGGGAGCAACAAATATATTTGTATACACCCACATGGTATTTATCAAATGAAAAGGGTAAACACTGCAAATGGAAAAACTGGAGTACCTTATTTCTTAACGCAGAACACTGATTAACAATATTTAAAAGATAAAAATCATGATTGACAAAACATTTGAATATTACGATGGATAATCTGTGTTGTTAATTTCCATTAGTGAAGAATAGCCAATCCATTTTAGATAAACTCTTCCCTGATAACAGCGTTAATTTTCTTTATTTCCCACAGTGCCATGTAGTGGAGGAGAAACCCACAGGCTTATTGTCAATACATCAGCGCTCAGATATTAAAGCACCATCAATTTCATGAATGATGATTTCCTATGACACATGATATTACAAGGATACCGGTTGTACAACAGCACCAGCAGAAAGTTATATGCAGGAATTCAACTTGCACAAATTTGAAAATGAAAGCACAACCAGTAAACTCCTCCAGATGCCAAGCTTCACTAGCTTGGACATAACGCTCTTCTAAAGAGATTTAGCAGTAAAATTGTCAAGGACATGGCATATACAAAAATGTACTTGCAATACACAATTCACAAAGAAGAGATTTAAAGTGGGATAGGAGACAATTAACTATTTCTGGTAACTAGAGAAACCAACTTTGCTAGTGAATTGTTTCTCCTTTGAAGCACCGACAGAGATATCCGAATTGCTTGATAAGGAGTCACTGTGGCTCGGTCTCGCCCAGATCTTAAAGTGCCCCTCGTGACAAGCAGTTAGAATCGAACTTCTTGTGAAAATTAAGCCAGAAAGTGGTTCAGTATGTACACGGTGAGCCACAATGGGTGAAAGCTTTGGGACATCTCTCATACTTGGTGCAGGCTGAATGACACCAACTGCATGCGCACTGTCCCAATGGGAAGACTGGCTGCCTGCACTGAATGTAGGGGAACCTCCAGGAGGATATCTTCGCAATGGCACAATTATTTCATCCATTACTAAGTCCCACAAAAGTAATTGTGTATCCTGGTCAAATGGATATAAACATCAGTAAAAACAGTTCATTAAAAATTAAGGGTAATAGATATATATTTCACTTCTACTGCATTGACTACTAACTAGGCCTCTTTGCCACATTTTGCCATCCTTACCAATACCATCAGTTGCGAACTTGCTTGCAATAAGAAAAAACACAATATGTAGTCTTTAATTTTCGATGTGCAAAGAAAATAAATACATTCTTACATTTTGTTGGAATTTTATATTGGGTTAAACTATAGGTAGAATGCTGAACTTCGCAAAATTTGGCACTCATACTCCACACACTAGCTATATTCAATATGGTGATTATACTTCATAAACTTGTTGCATGTCAAACACCTAAGTTGCGTGAGAGAGATATATTCACCTCACACTTTATTCCTCTATAATATCGGACCATCATAAGTGGCCACTCCCTTTCTTAACATGGATCCCCTACCACGATATTCTCCATTGATGCAAAGAATGTAAGATTGACTTGGATACATCCCGTATCCAGACTATTTTCCAAGAGAAATGGTAAGCACCAAGGTTGGGTACCGAGGTGTCTCGATAGATGGAAGTATGTCCATAGGATGAGCACTTGTTCAGACTTTACAGTCAGGTTGATGTTTGGCCCTAGAGTACAATAGGTTCCCAGTCAAACTATTTGGTATCAGTGTTTGGCCCAAAGGTACAGTTGGTTCCCAACTGGTAAGTTGTTCGAGATGACAGTTCTACAAGCAAATGGAGGAGCACGTACACTTTGGTTCAGAGATGGAAGCAAGTCGCTTGAGTGAATAACCATTGGTTGGTTATTCTCGTAGTGAACGATACAATGAAGTTGAGATGTTCTCGGTGGGGAAACCAAGTTTCAAGGGCAGACATAGTTTTGAGTTGGAATGATGAGATTGTAGCAGGAGGGACAGAGAAGTTGTTCTGGATGCAGCAGAGAGATTGAGGATGCTGGTGACTCTACCTGTGACAGCAGTGGAGCTCAGATGGCATTGGACAAACAAGGTAAAGCTTTTCTGTTATGTTCAATAAAAGCAATGACCATATTTTAATGTTAATCACACCATGTATTTGCAGCAAGTTTGAGATGTTGTGCATAAATCCTATGTATTGGTCGATGAAAATCTTCCTTGTGTCTCCATGAGATGGAGTGATTGTGTGTACCTGTATCTATGTAACATGTAAACAGCATATCACTGTAAGACCTGGATAGGCATGCATACCCCTTTTTTGCCACGTATCCGTGATGGTTTGGATAACTTGTTCGGTAACCTCTGTTATGGAGTTGGCAAACACTTGGAGGAGTGGGTCGTGTATCAGCTAGGTCGTGCATTGACTGGGCTGTGTGTCAGTTGGATGCTCTATGAGTAGACCATGTTGGTTGTAGACTATGGAAGCTCTGTTTGGTCTTGAAACCAGATGTTTGTGTACATTCAGGGGGATTTCATCGAGAAGTTGAATGAACCATGTATCTAAAGGACATCCTACTATACCGCCAATTGCAGCAGTTATGTACCCATGCATTCCACTGGGTGATTGTTCCTTTATATGGACATCGACAGTTTGGTGATGTGTGCATGATTGAGGTACGAGATGTGAATTCCGGGTTGGACCAAATATAGACTTTGTTGATTATAACGTTTTTCAATGTGTAGTGGAGCAGTTGATGCATTGAAATGGTGAAAGAAGCTGATGAAGACCTCACCTGATAGAGATTTAGACGAGTACTCGTTAAGGGGGGCAGTTGGAATATTAACTCATACTTGTCTCATGAGAATATTGTAATTTATTATTGTAATTGGTCATTGTGAGGAGGTTGTCTGATTAGTTGGAGACTGAGAGGTTCTCTCCACAAATCCCTATTTTCAGTGTGTGGTTTAGATATTTCCTCAAGAGTTTAAGTGTGGTTGGGGAAAAGCTTGATGTATAAATCTGTATCATTGTTTGATGAATAGAACACTTACGCATATGTTTTTTGTTTGTGTGTAAACCATGTTTTGTTAGTTTTTACAAGATTATAGCAGTATAACTTAATTGCAAATAAACAATAGGATCTCTAGAAGAAAAACAAAGCACAGAAACAAAGAACACAAGAGTTTATCCTGGGAAACCCAATCGGGAAAAACCCAGCAACCTTCGTATAGAGATAATAGCTTCTGAGAACATAGTAGAAGAAAGAGAGAGAGAAAAATGTTTCTGCAAGATAAAACCCTAGAAAACACTCCTTCCTTGTGCTGCAAACTTCTCTAGGAGAGAGCGAACTTGCTTGTGTTGGATGAGTGACTAAATGAGGTGCACTTGCCTTCTATTTATACACGTTACAAAAACTGACTTTTACCCTAACAGGGCCGACTTGTCTAACTGACTGGGCCGACCTACCTTGGGAAATATAAAAATAATATTTATTTATTCTTTTCTTTCTGTAATCTTCCCTAGGGTTTACATTGATTCTTTCTATGGTTTACATGAGTAATTACATCAGTATAATCTCCTGTATGAGGTACAAGGAAATACAATACAAGTACAATATGAATAACTTCTGAAGTTGCACAATTTCCATCACTCCCTCTCAACAAGGTATTCTTCAGATGTGGTCATCATCAGCATCACTAACATCTGGGTCTCTTCTGTACATCTCATCTGTCTCAATCATCTCTATACATCCTGAAGGTTGTCAACACAGTCTCAGTCCGTCTAGAGGTGTTATCATATATCTGATCCACTCAGTCCATTGGTAGATCTATCAGCTATGCAACTCTACACATTCCATCGAAGAATACAACAATCAACATCTCATCTACTACAAGTCCATCTCTACTAGAGAACCATGACATGCTTCACATGGTCGTCTACTACCTATTCATCTCAAGTGTTTATGGGATTTTTCCCACACCAAGCTAAGAACCAGGGCGAATAGCAGTCACCAGAGTACACAACCTTCTACTACCTATTCGTCTCTACTACCGACAGGGATAATTTTAGGGACGAAATTTAGCTCAGTGGGCTATTTTTCCATGTTTTTGTCCCAAAAAAGATTCGCCATTTTGCATTTTTTGAAGCTTTGTTTTGCCCAATTTTGATGGGGTAACATTTTTTCACCCTAAAAATCGCCAAATTATTATATAAACGATATAAAATCTTTGTAAATTAAAATATTTTTTGAAAAGTATCACCAATCATTTTATAGTTGGCATTTTAAGAATTGGTAATATTCGCCAACATTTATACACTTTAAAATTTGTATGGTTCCTTAAAATCATCCCTGACTGCCAATGGGATTCCTCCCATAGCGGGTTGTGAACTAGAATGAGTAGTGGTCACTAATGTACACGACCGTCTACTTCCTTCTTGTCTCAATATGACGATGGGATTTTTCCCATACCAGGGCGAGTGGAGGTCTCCAGTGTACACAACCATCTACTACCTATTCGTCTCTACTGCCGATGGGATTTCTCCCAATCAAGCTAAGAACCAGAACAAGTAGAGGTCACAAGTGTACACAACCATCTGCTACCTGCCTGTCTCACAACACTGATGGGATTTCTCCCAATCAAGCTAAGAACCAGAACGAGTAGAGGTCACCAATGTACACAACCATCTGCTACCTGCCCGTCTCACAATGCCGATGGGATTTCTCCCATACCAGGCTGAGATCTGGAACAAGTAGAGGCACCAGTGTGAAAGCAATGTAGATGTCAGTCTCAATTTTCCCTCTCCACAAGGGATGAAATTTCTTCTGCGAAAGTAATCAAAATTTGTCCTGAGA
This sequence comes from Pseudotsuga menziesii, assembly GCA_001517045.1. Classification (NCBI taxonomy): domain Eukaryota; kingdom Viridiplantae; phylum Streptophyta; class Pinopsida; order Pinales; family Pinaceae; genus Pseudotsuga; species Pseudotsuga menziesii. Next base: position 199,358 of record LPNX011101983.1, on the reverse strand, counting down.
AGAGGCTTGGTAAGAATATTTGTAGTCTAGTCATTTGTCGGAACATACTGTAATTCGACTACACCTTTCTGCACCATATCACGAATGTAGTGATATCGGATCTTTGTATGCTTCGTCTTATCATGAAATACGTGATTCACTAACATCTATATACAACTCTGATTATCATAGTGAATCACAGTTGGTCCTAGAATCTAACCAAACAATCCTGCAAGGAGTTTTCGAAGCCATACTACTTCTTGGGCTGCTATACTGGCAACCATATACTCGGCCTCTACAGTGTTGAGTGCTATTGATGTCTACTTCCTGCTACACCAGGAAATTATTGCAAAACCCAAACTGAAGCAACGTCCGAAAGTACTTTTCATGTCTACAGCACATCCGGCCCAATCTGAATCAAAAAATCCTTGCAATGTCAAATTGCATCCTAAAGCGTATCTTAGTCCATATCCCATAGTGCCACGTAAGTATCTCATAACATGTTTTGCAGTAACCCAGTGAATCTACCTTGGACCACTCATAAACTGGTTGATAGTGTTCACAGCAAAACATATATCAAGTTTGGTGATTGTCAAATACATCGAAGATCCAATCGGCTGGCGATACATGGCGGGACCAATCAAATCAGAATCTGAAGCAGATTCCCTCAGCTTCTTCAGATTTGCATCCATCGGAATAGCCGTGGACTTGCAGGCCAACATCCCAAATCTCTTCAAAATATCAATGTATTTTCCTTGACATAGGAAAATTCCCTTCTGCCTCTACAATACTTATAGTCCAAAGAAGTAATGCATCAATCCAAGGTCCTTCATTTCAAATTGAGGGGCAAGCTTCTTCTTACACCATCCAATAAGTTTCTTATTATCTATGACAAACAAGTCGTCCACATACAGAACCAAAATCAATGGCTCATTATCCACAATCTTGTAGTAAATATTGGGATCTGCATCACTTTTGGTGAATCCCAAGTTTATCAGGTATCCGTCTATCCATCCATACCAAGCATGAGGTGCTTACTTGAGTCCATATAATGCCTTTTTTAGTTTACATACGTGAGACTCTTTTCCATGGACAACAAACCCTTCTGGTTGTTCAATGTAAACTTCTTCCTTGATAACACCATTGAGGAAAGAGGTCTTTACATCCATCTAATGCAGCTTCCATCCCATAGATGAAGCAATAGCAATGATGGTTCTAATGGAAGTATATCGAGCCACAGGAGCAAATGTTTCATCACAGTCAATTCCCTCTTTCTAAGAAAATCCTTTGGCAACAAATCTGGCCTTGTGTTTTTTTACGCTACCATTTGCTTCGTGTTTAATCTTGAAAAGCCATTTGGAAGTCACTACTGACTTCCCCTCGGGTCTCGGTTCAAACTCCCATTCGTCATTCTTCATAATGGACTGGAATTCCTCCGTCATGGCATCCTTCCAAACTTGTCGTCTGGATGCTTCTTCTATTAAATTGAGCACATAGATCTGTGGACAAACACACAACTAACAAGATAGATCACACAATTTACTCAGTTATTGAAGAATGAAACAGTATAAAAATGGCTTGCAGTTGTGAATGCTTTTCATTAATCAAAGAGTAATTAGATAATAATTACAATGAAGTACAATGGCTTAAATAGCCACATGCAATTCAAATCCACATGAGGAAATTCAAATTGATTAGACTCTACTTGACTGTAGGTAACTAAGACCTTATCTAAATCACTGTCGGAGGACTCAATAGTTAACTGACCTTGTCTAAACCATTATCGGAGTTCAACGGAGTTCTAAAACACAATTCAAATGTCTACTTCAATGTTGACTGAGGCTAACTGACTGTGGTAGGTGAGAAATGTGCCTCTCCTGCATGCAAACCTAGCACTAACTGAATGTAGAGGACTAGAACTGAATGTAACTGACTCCTAACTA
>LPNX011101983.1:157614-197367 GCA_001517045.1 Pseudotsuga menziesii | reverse complement strand
ATCCTGGGGCCTGGCATGTGAACCTCTCCATCATTATGTCTGGAGGAATCTTCCTCTTTGGAAGAAGAATGATATGCTCAACTAAATAAAAAATATAGATAGTTGTCGGATGAAGACTGGACCCATGCAGAGCAACTGAAGTCAACTGATAAGTGAGAAAAGTTTCTTGAGGATTTAGAACATGTGAGAGGAACACTCAAGAAACTGATATGTTGCAGCCATGAACAACAAACCATGAGTGGTAAGAACAGCCCCAGAACAGCCCCAAGTGTTAGGAGCAAGTATCCAGGCGGATGCAGAAAATCTTCCTCTTTACTAGTTCTGTGAGGAGATGAGCATGTGATCAATGGTAGAGAAGCACTGGGACTGTTGAGAGCGAATGATTGAGCTCCATAGTCTGATATAACTTCTGAAATAGCTAATGAATCACATAATAAAATATCAGCAACCTCATAAGAGGAAACTAACACCAAATCCCCATCAGCAGTTTTGAAGAGAGTGTGGTAATTGATTTTTCACACTGGAATTGGTGAGAGCAGATACAAGCATGACTGAAGGCTCTTGGATTTTAAAATTTGAACCAAATAATATCAGATCAGAAAGTAAATTAGATCTAAATAAGTTCAACAACAGATACAAAATTGTGAAATGAAATCAAATCCCCAGCAGCAGTTTTGTAGGAGACTTGCGGTACTTGTTTCTTCTCAAAATTGATGAGAACAGCTACAAGCGGTACTGGAAGCTTATGAATTTGGAATATTAAACCAAGCAATATCAGATCAGATCTAAATAAGGTTAATATCAGATTCAAAGAAATGGTCAACCGAGACGATGGATGCACAGCTTTCTTCTTCAAAATTCTAAATTTTGATGCTTGCAATCCTGCAGGAATTTGCTGGAAGATCTAGATCAAGGGGAGCGAATGGATCACTCTGGTAATCTGATATTTCTTCCAAAATATCCAAGGTATTACATGTTTGCACACTAGCAGCAACTTTAGAGGGAGAAAAATCAAATTTCTCTTCACTTTCAAAAACAATTACTGGCAAATTTTGCACAGAATTCAAAGGAAAATCACCGATGAATGTTTGCATGGAAGTGCAGCAGTATTTTTCTTCAATATCAAAGATTCGAATGTCTTCTTCTGTTTCAGCCATATGAGGAGATGAGATATCAGAGATCTCATAAACTTCCGGAGCATCAAGGGGAGTCAGTGCAAGGAGACTATCTTCAATTCAAATTGACTGTGTAGAAGCTTATGCTTCTTCTTCATCTTGAACAACTTCATTAGAGAGAGTGGAGGCTGAGATTTTTGGATTTAGAATGCTTATGGTTCTGAATATGCTCTCCAAAATGCTATTATGATCCTCATCAATCATTCCAAAGGTTCTGTCCAATTTTTTTCCAGAGATACTTTGAGTTTTTAAAAGACATTCTAAGGTAGCGCATGCTAGGAGAAATGGCCATATACATTGTTCCATAAGTTGCATCACATTCATTTAGCCAGTCATCCTTTCTCTCAAAGGACTCTTCACCAAGTCCAATAGACACCTCATAGAGATCTTGTCTCTTCAGAGATGCAATCATCTTCATCTTCCATTCTGAATAGTTTGTGGATAGGGTGAGAAGAGGAATTGATGAATCCAAAATTGATGAAGCCATTCAAAGTTGTACCTACAAATACACAAAAGACAAAGTAAGGTCGACTACCTGCACATTTCAGGTTTTCATCACACCCGCCATAATTGATCAAGCAATCTTGATCAACAATTCTTTTACTTGGGGTATTAAGTGGTAAACCTTCTGCTTCTGGTGCTGAGTAGGAATGGAGCAAATTGCTCAAAAAAAATGATCCAGCTGGAGATCTGAGGAGGAGAGGTGCCTTGTCCACCGAGGCTCTGATACCATATTAAATTGAGCACATAGATCTGTGGACAAACACACAACTCACAAGATAGATCACACAATTTACTCAGTTATTGAAGAATGAAATAGTGCAAAAATGGCTTGCAGCTGTGAATGCTTTTCATTAATTAAAGAGTAATTAGATAATAATTACAATGAAGTACAATGGCTTAAATAGGCACATGCAATTCGAATCCACATGAGGAAATTCGAATTGATTAGACTCTACTTGACAGTAGGTAACTAAGACCTTGTCTAAATCACTGTCGAAGAACTCAAATAGTTAACTGACCTTGTCTAAACCATTACCAGAGTTCAACGGAGTTATAAAACACAATTCAAGTGTCTACTTCAGTGTTCACTGAGGCTAACTGACTGTGGTAGGTGAGAAATGCGCCTCTCCTGCATGCAGCCATGCAAACCTAGCGCTAACTGAATGTAGAGGACTAGAAATGAATGTAACTGACTCCCAACTGAGCTTGACTAGTCACCAACTCAACTCAACTGACCTTGGTTGGTATCAACACTCCCAGTGGCTCCTAAATTGTAGGGATTGGTCTAGGAGGCTCCTAAATTGATGCATGCAGGTGCAATCAATGGCAGTAGGCCTCAATTAGTGTTCCCCACACTTTAGTAACTGAAACATGTGCCCCAATTAGGCCAAGTGGACCCAATGGTGCTAGTGACTAAAAATAGGCTGGATGGACTCCCCATTTAGACATGACTCCTGATTTAGACATATGTCCAAATTGGATAAGGGAGGATTGATAATCCTAACATCTTCATACATGGTAGGTTCTCAGTCAATGATGTGACTCATCAATGCTACATAACTCGAGAACCTCTAAAGTCTTTTGCTTTCTCGATAAGTGCCATGTGGAGCTTTGTGCCCCTCAGGCCTCTGCATCCCACAATGTCTGTTGTGCCCATCTAGGCATTTTCCGACTTACCGCCATATCTGTGGCAGCAATAACTGGCTCAACTGGATCAATAGGATCAATCAGTTCATTCTTTTCTTCAAACTTCGTCTTAACTACTGGAGGGGGAGATGATCTCACCTCTTCGTCATCATCGATCTCCATATCATATCCTATTCCTTTCCAGATAGCCATCTCTTCTTCAAAGGTCACATCCCTACTGATTTCGATCTGCCTCAATCCTAGGATCTATATTTTGCAAGCCTTTGAAGACTCACTATATCCCACGAATGTTCCCTTGTTGCCTGAAGGTTCTAGATTTGTCCTTTTATCCTTGGGCACATGAATGTAGACTAGACAACCAAAGATAAGAAGGTGGCCCACTTCTGGCTTCACTCATGTGAAAGCTTCTTCCGGAGTCATGTTCTTCAAGATTTTATGAGGGCATCTATTTTGTACATAAACAACTGTCCTGGATGCTTCTACCGATAAGAACATTGGTAGACTCTGATCATGTATCATGGCTTTGGCTTCCTCCACAACTGTTTTGTTCTTTCTTTTCGCAACCACATTTTGTTGAGGGTTGTAGGGAACTATAAGCTCCCTCTTGATTCATGCTTCCTTGTAGAAATCATTGAATTTTGTAGAGGTATATTCTCCACCATTGTCTGATCTCAGGATCTTAATCCTTCTTCCTGACAGATTCTCGACTAGTGGTTTGAATTCTTTGAACTTGTTGAGTACTTCCTCGGATTCCTTGGTCTTGAGAAAGTATATCCACGTCTTTCGTGAGTGGTCATCAATAAATGTTACATAGTAGTTGTAACCACCCAATGAAGTAACAATCATGGGTCTGCACAAGTCAGAGTGGACTAGATCCAATATTCCCTTGGATCTGCTTTCACTTTTCGGAAAGGAACCCTTGGTATTCTTACTAAGTGCGCATCCTCTAAAAATACTATCATGGTCTACATGAAGCACTGGTAGACCAGTCACCATGTTCCTTAATGCTGGGAGAGCTTGATAGTTTAGATGAGCTAGTCTTTGTGCCATAGCTCACTTATATTGGTCGAATCATGGACTAAAGCTTGAGCTGGTAAGGTGCTCAATCGATACAAGCTCTCCTCTCTTACGCCAATCACTTTTGTTATGTTCATTGCTAGAATTCTTATCCCATGCAAGCACATTTCCATCTACAAATTTAACTCTATATCCCTTGTCCTCTGAGGCGAAGATGGAGACAAGATTTATTTTCATACCAAGTACATAAAGAACATCATTCAGGTGTAGTAAGTCATTGGATTCTAACTGAAGAGAGGTAGATCCAAATCCTTTCACAGTGTAGTTGGCATCATCTCCAAGTACAACATGGAGATGAGATTCTTTCTCAACAACTCTTGAGAGATTCTCTTTATAAGCAGTCATAAGTTTAGAAGCACCACTATCTATAAGCCATGTATCACTAGTGGTGGGAACAGTACCTAATAATGTTGATATGAAGAAGAATTTTGTACGGTCTTCATTTCTTTGTTTTTTGTGATGATGACCTTTTTCCACATCAGTTATTGAAGCTTCATGCTTCCTCTTGTTTGCACTAAAACACTTGCTTGCATTGTATGTGTGATAAATCATTCTTTTTTTCCCTCTAATCTAGAGAAGAACTTGGTCTTCTAGCTTGGTGCTTATGGTTGTGAAACTTCATTTTCCCTTGCCTTTCTTGGCATCAGTAATGAAGGATTGATTCTCCTCAACTTGAAGACCATGGAGTCTTTTCCTTGCTGAATGCAATCTACCCATAACTTGTCAAATTTGGGCAGCTTGGTTCGACCACTTATGGTTTGGATGAAAGACTCCTAAGATGGTGGAAGACCATTTAGATTGGTCATGACAAGCTCCTTGTCTTCAATGTGATCTCCATCGATGCTTAGCTTGTCCTGAAGTTCGGTAATCCTCATGAAGTATGAGGTGATTGATTCGGACTTGATCATCTTCATATTTGATAGTTGGTTCCTCAATGTGAGAGTCACATTGATACTATTGTGTTCAAATAACTTCTTCAAATTCTTGAACATCTTCCTAGTTGTCTTCTTTTCTGAGACTTGTGGAACCAGAATCCTTCTTGCTTTAGCATCACTCTTCCTCCATTAGGAATTGTTTTTTTCAACCTCTGGTTCTAGAACCTTCTCATTGACAAACTTGAAGAGATCATTTTCATCTAGGATGAGAAGAACTCTAGGCTTCCAAGAGATGAAGTTGGTAGCCCCATCAAGACAATCTTCAACCTTCATTCCAATCATCTTGTCTGCATATCTAAACCAAAAACCCTAGCACGAGTTAGGTCAAAAATGAACTTTTGAATTTAAAGAAACTGACCTCATAGTTAGATGTGCCCTATCAAGGCGAGTTGACAAAAGGTGAGGTTGAGCCAAAACAATGTGCGAATCACTACAAAACTTGAAACCCTAATTTCTGCAACAACAAAATTAGGTCAAAAATGAAACTTCTCTGAATTTGATTTTCCTTCACCAAAAGATGCGCCTCCCCTAGAGCGAAGTTTCCATGGCTCTTTTTCTGCTAAAGAGATGGGGGAAGGCCTTGGATCGTCAAACCCTAGCTTTCGGCAATGGCCTCTTCTAGAACTACTCTGACACCATGTTAATTTTTACAAGATTATAGCATTATAACTTAATTGCAAATAAACAATAGGATCTCTAGAAGAAAGACAAAGCACTGAAAAAAATAACACGAGTTTATCTTGGGAAATCCAATCGGGAAAAACCTAGCAACCTTCGTATAGAGATAATAGCTTCTAAGAACATAGTAGAAGAGAGAGAGAGAGAGAGAGAGAAATATCTCTCCAAGATAAAACCCCAGAAAACACTCATGTTGCCTTGTGCTGCGAACTTCTCGAGGAGAGAGCGAACTTGCCTGTGTTGGATGAGTGACTAAATGAGGCGCACTTTCCTTCTATTTATACACATTACAAAAACTGGCTTTTACCCTAACAAGGCCGACCTACCGTGGGAAATATAAAAATAATATTGATTTTATACTTTTCTTTGTGTAGTCTTCCCCAAGAAGGTTTACATTGACTCTTTCTAGGGTTTACATGAGTAATTATATCCATATAATCTCCCATTGGAGGTACAAGGAAATAGACTACAAGTACAAATAAGAATAACTTCTGAAGTTGCACAATTTCCAACATGTCTACTCTCCCATTTTCTTACAAAATATTATTCTCTATTCAGTGATTCAGGAGGTTCAGTTTCAGCTCTATTACATTTTGAGGATCATAACCATGTAGCTCTTTTAATTCAAAAGATGACCCCCTACACAATTAAAAAACACTAATAAAACCACTATTCACAGATCTGCTAATCATCTCGTGAAGACCTTTATTCATCCTAAATGGCATTCTAGCCAAAACTGATCCCAGGACTAGAACCACATTAGGATAGTGCACCGTAAAATTATACATAGGCAGCAACATAAAGGCCAGGCAACCTGTATTACCAGATTCCTCTCGACCTTGGATGTTAGAAGGGGAGGTTGATTGAATAATTCATTTCAAATTACTGCCCGGGTTCCTATTTCAATATTGTTTCCAGACAACACTCTGTAATTAATTGTTCTTCAATATTTTTACATTGTTTATAGTGGACATGCTCAACACATTCCATTGTCTTCAGTTACACACATACTATTTTACAGTCCCATTAACCATAATGGTTATAACTGGAGATCAAGAACAATTTCATTTCATTTCTTATATTCTGTTCCATGCAGAACTTGATCATGTCATTGTATACTTCTTAGATATGATTTCACTGCAGAGTCTTGGAGCTCGGTGTAAACTGTTGGACTCATCTATAAATCAAGACTATGTTGAATATTATTATTATATGACAGTATTTGTTTTTGTAGATGAAATAAAATAGTTATTACTGTCCAACAAATGACCACAAAAGTTAGTCGATGGGACTGTGCTGAGTACAATGGTGCTAATATAATGTGGTAGTGCAAAGCAGCTCCTATATAAAGCAAGATGCAGGATGTAAAGTTATGATCTAAGCTAAGACCTGGAGACTGAACCCTTAGGGATAACTCTTTAACACCAAATTAATATAGACATAGTATTTGTTTAACCCCTCCAAACTATTGTCTTTCCATGCTTATTTACAGATTAAAAAATATCTTTAAAATGCACAAACAAAGAGCTGGTAGTGAACTTAATGCAGATGACCCTCAAAAAAAACATAGTGCATGTTAGAGACAGAAATGGTACCTGTCCCACTGATCCAAATCGATACATCACATTTTCCCCAGTACCATCTGAAGAAGGTGGAGTCCAGTACGAGTCAAAGGCAACTCCACTGACCTGTTGCACCACCTTAAGCATATCAGCAATAGGAAAATTTAATCAAGAATAAAATTCAAGATATTCAGAAAACATACCCAGGAGTTGTGACCTTCACCCCATGCTACAACTGCACGATCTTCCATGCTCCACACCTGGACTAGATCATCTTCTCCTCCAGTCAAGATATATTTGCTATCAGGACTGATGCAATATCCACATATACAGCCAGAAATAATGTAAACATCAATTAGAGCCCCCTTTCGCTAACATATTCATTGTCTCTCACTAACTTTCATCATACTAAATAAAAGTTTCAAGGAAAATATTTACTTAAGCCCCCTTTATTTGCTCTATAGTTAAATCTTGGAAAAGCACATGTTGCAGAGAAGAGACAAAGTTGTCACCCTCAAAATCACAAACTCAATTGCAAACCTAATACAATTTCGACACTTCATACTGTACAATTAGACATTGCTTTTGATCCCATTGGACTATTTAAATTTTAAATCTTATATCAAATGTTTTCCAGAAGACTGCAAAAGTACCAGTCTGCAAACTTATGTTCATTCTTTCAACAAAAGTAAAACATAGCTTTCCAAGGTCTAATTCACTGCACTATAATTTGCAATTTAATGTGTATAATATTTATCATCCAAATAGATAATTCCTGCATACGATTATATTGGATGAGCAATGGTTACAATTATTCTGTTTTCCTTATGGTATGCAGAACATATATTTTCATCAAGGTACCTCTTCAGTTCAAATTTAACATAACCATAATCCAGCCAGATAACATCAAAAACTTAGCCTGGCTTGAGCTTCAGATTTGCGTGGAACAATAACCAAACTCAAATACCAACCTCATGTCATAATTAAATGGCACATGTAAATGACATGTTGAATGACTTTTTCAAGTTGTGAGTCACTAAAGCTATACCTACATACAACATCTTTTGTCACCTGAATATATTCATTGCCTGGATTGTAGCTTTACCTGCACAATACGATTTTGGACAAAGACAGTCTTTAAAGTTTAAAGTAACTACGTCAATCTTATGTCGGGACTCAGAACTAAATTCTTACTACTGGAATTTGGTTCCATATCCACAACAGTAACTTGCTCATTTACGAATTTACCTTCTTGCTGGAGATAAAAATTCAAGGCAACAAAATCAGCTTTCTCAATGCAATTCCATAATCTTCTAATCCAAACTGATCCTACCCTTTGTTAAATTTTAACGTGTATAATATTCTTAAAAATTGCAGACTGTATTAGAGACAGGACTTGAGATATTAACAGCACTAAGACAATTACAGTAGTAAAACAAGCATCACACAACTGAACACACGATTTTTCACGAAGAAACCTTTTAAGGACAAAAACCCCAAAGCATTAGTAATTCATCCTCTAAATGAGATGACTGAGTTTGTACATGAGCAAAGAAATAGTTCACAGAACTCTGAGATGAATGCATCAAAAAAATTTAAAAACCAAAAAAGCCCTAGCAGGCTTGTACTGTTGCTGCCACGTGGACTGTTTTATTGCTGCCACGTCAACTTTACTGCTGCCACGTCAACTTTACTGCTGCCACATGGACTTGGACTGTACCTGTTGACTGTACCTGCTGAGCTGCTGTGACTGTACCTTCCTGTACCTGCTCCCACCTCAGCGAGGGTCTGTAGATGCCCAGTGGGCTGCCGCTGCCCTCCACCGTGTCCTGTAGCAGCCTACTGTGGCTGCTGCTCACCACCGTGACTGCTGCCTTCAGCTGCTCTCTCGTGACCACCACTGTGACTGTTTCCTTCACTACCGTGACCTTCAGCAAGCCTTTTCCTTCACTACTGCTCTTTACCACAGAAACTACTCTCCAACACCGCGAGCTGTAGGATCAAGGAAGAATACCCAAGCAAGCTTAAATGCTGCCACGTGAAGAAAAGGAAGAAAGATACCAGCCACCGAATTTTCCTCACTCAACCAGCTGCGATGGAGAAGAGACCTCAGTCAACAAGTTGTGTATGGGAGCTGTCAAGTGATTGTGTGTTAAAATGATTTGCAAATGTTCTTCACTTATAGTCCATCAAACATTTAACTTGGTTCCACATAAGTAGGAGTTGACATTAGGGCTTATTTTCTTTTTCATCTTTGACCCTTGACTTTTGATGTTTTGAGGTTCAAATGTCTTCTTGGTGTTTGTCTTGCGCCACTTGGTCCTTCATTTGATGGTCACATGGACCAAGACTAGGGTTTCATGATCCTTCAAGTGCTTTGTGACCACAAGTTGTCTCAAGAGTTCTACAGGGTCCTCATGATTCATTCGTGCCCTCTCAAAGTACGTCTTCATAAATAAGGAGAATTATTAAATGCTTTATCTTGATCTCCTCGTTGCCACCAAGATCAGGTGCTAGGTCTTTCAACCATGGGTAGCTAGTCCCTGGAGAAGGTCTCATAGCCCATAGATCAAGGAGAGGAGTGCATCATTTGCCCAAACCCAGTCTAGGACTTATGGTGATGACCTGGTAACTGCCCAGGTGCCTCAACCCCAGGCTGCATCAAATGACTCAATGTCAAATACTTAGTAACTGACCAAGCACTTCCAATCTCCCAGAGAATGGCCCTAAACCGCAGGCTGAGCTCCTAGCCCCAGATTACGTTAAATTCCTAGTAATTGACCAGGTGCCTCCATTCAATGAATGGCCCTCAGCCCCAAGGTGAGACCCCCAGTCTGGACTAGGTTAATTTCCTGGTAACTGACCAGGTGCCTCCATTCTCCCAAAGAATGGCCCTTAGCCCCAGGCTGAGGCCCCAGTCCCAGACTGGGTCAATTTCCTAGTAACTAACCAGGTGCCTCCATTCTCCCAGAGAATGGCCCTTAGCCCCAGGCTGAGGCCCTAGTCCCGGACTGGGTTGAATTCCTGGTAACTAACCAGGTGCCTCCATTCTCCCAAAGAATGGCTCTCGATGTTGCTCAGGAAAAATCAACACCCTTTGCTACAAAAGCATCTAAATGAGTTGATACTAGATTAGCTTCAATCAATAGTAGGATCGAAGGGCATGTTAAGAAATAATGGTCATTTTATAAATTAGAGCTTCATTAGATGTTAGGGATTAAAATAGTATATTAAATTTTGGAACTTAAAAGGTGTTGAAGCCTAGAAAATCCCAGGTAACAACAATAGGGATTCTCCCAAATAAGCGTTCCCAATTAGCTCGTTATTGTTTGGTACGAGAAATCCGTCCAGTTTACGGTCCGGCTACCGTAGGTCAAGCAAAAGTTAAAGCTTGTTTTACCGATTGCAGCCCGGTCCACCGTCTAAGTGTATGTTTTAGTTTTATGTTTATGTATGATGTGCAAGTGCCTAATCTAAGTGCAATAGATAGAGACAACAAAGAGTCCACAATGTGATCCACAGGTTCTTACCTCTCATCTTATTACCCCTTTTGCTTCTAAATCATAAACAAATAACAACTATGCTAAGCTAACTAGTTCTATCTAACCTATCCCTAGGGAACAAGATTGTAATTAATGATGAGTAATGTACTGTAAAACATGAATTTAGAATATTACAGATAGTTGTTCATATTTCAGAATACATGAATATAAGTAGAAAGATAAACAAAGAGGTAGCTCATTATTAGTTAAAACATTCATTACTCAATATGCTGTGTAAGTTTCAGAAAATAAACAAGAAATCATTCATAACATGGAAAGAATTCGTAAGTTAGAACGATCTCACAATTCGTAGATAAAGCTGAAACAGAAGTAATTCCACATTCAACCAATCTACAGCATGCATTTGAGACTCCACCGTGCCTTCTCCAGCATAAAATATGACTTCTTTATTATAAAAGGAAATAGTTCTTCTTAAAATAACTTTACAAAAAGATAGCATGAAAAAGGTCCTTTACTCTATCGACTTGATCTCTATTTATACAATTTCAAATGTCTCTTGGTCTCCCTTGCCCTTTGGGCTTCTTTTACAAATCAGTTACAAAAAAGGCTTTTGTCTCCTAGTGGACTTGCTAGCTTAGGCAAATATTACAAAAATGTATTAATAAAACAAAATACTAAGTGGACCCAGCCACATCATTTATGAATTTCTTCCAAACATTTGCATCTGTCGCTATGGTCTCAAACCCTGATGGCTCTAGGAATCTGATAGTGATCTCATGTTTGGCAGCTTGGGTTTTTATATTTGCCACTCTGACTGGAATCAAACGAAGTTGATCTTCCAATAGATGAGTGCTAACTGCTGCGTGGGCTATTACAACTTTCAGCACCTTCTCATCTAAACCTTTGACCAGCTGAATACCCAGTTCATCCTCCTGCCATCTGACCTGCAATTGCTTTAAAAATTCTTCATGATCACGTAATTCTTCTAACCTTTTCTTTGCAAATGTTTGACAACGATTGTAAGTTGTGAGAACTTTTCTACAGAATTCTGCACAAACACCTTTAGTCCTCCAGACTACCTTTACCAATTCCTCCGCAGTCTTACTCCCAAACTCTATTAGTTCATACTCCAGCTTCACTGTCTATAAGTCTTTGATGGGTGCATTAGTTGGAGGCTCCTTGGTTGTTTCCAACCAAGTCAAACGACCTTGAAGAATTTCCAAGATATCTTGGATCCTGTCTAAAAAATAAGATGTTGTACTCACAATTTCATCCAACCTAGTTTCTACTTGCCGAACTTTCAACGTCTCATCGGCTATTTGAAGCTGCATCTGATAAATTTTACTCCTGAGAATGAGTGACTGACCAGGTGCCTCCATTCTCCCAGAGAATAGCCCTCAACCCCAGGCTAAGCTCCTAGCCCCGGACTAGGTTAAATTCCTAGTAACTGACCAGGAGCCTCCATTCAGTGAATGGCCCTCAGCCCCAAGATGACACCCCCAATCTGGACTAGGTTAATTTCCTGGTAATTGACAAGGTGCCTCCATTCTCCCAAAGAATGGCCCTTAGCCCCAGGTTGAGGCCCCAGTCCCAGACTGAGTCAATTTCCTGGTAAATAACCAGGTGCCTCCATTCTCCCAAAGAATGGCCCTCAGCCCCAGGCTGAGACCCTAGGCCCAGACTGGGTTGAATTCCTCGTAACTGACCAGGTGCTTCCATTCTCCTAGAGAACGGCTCTCGATGTTGCTCAGGAAAAATCAACACCCTTTGCTACAAAAGCATCTAGATGAGTTGATACTAGATTATCTTCAATCAATAGTAGGATTGAAGGGCATGTTAAGAAATAATGGTCATTTTATAAATTAAAGCTTCATTAGATGTACATGGATTTAATAAAGATAGGGATTTTCATAAATGAAACTTTTAAATGTGCCATTAAACATGATAGAGAAGACAGGGTTACTTACACTTTTGTAGTAGTTAACTAATATTCTGGATAGACAATGACTGCAATGAATCTGTTTTCCCATTCTTAATAAGTGGTTTTGCTTGAGTGAAAGGTACATTTTTAATTAAGGTCAAAGTTTTCAGCCTACAGTCTATAAGTAAAATTTTATCTCTGTTTATTTGCAAACTCAGAAAATAAATGACTGGAAATAAACATAAAAAATTCCAGACTTAAAACACTGTTGTAACTTCATTTTTTCACTGACAGAAAATAAATAATCAACACGGCATTCAACACACAGTACTCAGGAATTTTTGGCCAATGGCCCTGGAAAAACCCGCAAGGGGAAAACCAGTCAGAGAGGGAGTATTTTTATTTTTCAGGAGAAGTTAATCATTTACAGCAATACACAGAAAATATCAAACCAACTTATCTCAACCCAAAAGAATATTTTCTACCTCGATTCTCGTGCCCAACAGCAAAACCAAAGTCTGATTTTTTTCTTCTGTTGAACTATCTCGAAAACCTTGCCACTATACAGACAGTACGGCTACTGCAGTACGGCCTGTACATCCTGTATTAAATGCCTCGAAAATCGTGCCAACCACTGCCTCGATTTCTGCCTAAGAATGTGTGTCGGATCCGTACCGTACGGCCCTGTATGGACGGCTACACTTAATGTGTGCCCTCTACCTGCTGCAAAAACTTTCTCGAAAAACATGTTGCAATTTTTTCTCTTGCTCAGGAAAAATGGAAACTTTCTCTCTTCTCTCTCTTAGCTCCTTCTCTCAAGAATGAGGCAAAATGGCTTTCCCTTGCCTTTTTTGAGTGAACCCTAGGGTGAGTCTAATCTAACAGTGGAGATTAGATTAGATCAACGGTTGAAATTAATTGCTCTTTTNCAAAAAGTGACTTTAATGCTCTAAAGTCAAATTAAATGCTTTCACTTAAGTCATTTAATGCAAGGGTCACTTTATGTCCCCTCTCTAAGTGACTAAGGCTAAAGTCACTTAGGGGAACACTTCCCTAGGTACAAAACTAACACTCCCTCTTACCGAGGAAGGTGTTCTGCACTACTCCCAAGTTGTCTCTAAAGAAGACAAACTTGCCCCTCCCTAAAGATTTCGTCAGTATGTCTGCTACCTGCTCATCAGTGGAAATATACTGAAGCGTAATTGCCCCTCTCTGAACATAGTCTCGGATAAAATGATATCTGATCTCAATGTGCTTTGACCGGTCATGAAATACTAGATTCTCAGAGAGCTAGATGCAACTCTGACCAAACAAATTCACCATCAACTTACGAATCCACAAAGCCTCGCAGCTGGCCTGACTAGCTGCCATATACTCGGCCTCTACAGAACTCAATGCAACAGATTTTTGCTTCTGACTGAACCACAACACTGCTGCCGAGCCCAAACTGAAACAACATCCAGAAGTGCTCTTCCGGTCTACCACATTGCCTGCCCAATCTGAGTCTATATAACCAACCAATCTGATCCCCTCTGACCTCCTGTAGTCCAAAAAAAAATCCACTGTCCCTGCTAGATAATGCAACACATGTTTTGCAGCAACCCAATGCACACTCCTAGGATCAACCATGAACTAGCTAAGAGTGTTCACTGCAAAACACAAATATGGTCGAGTGTTGACCAGATATATCAATGACCCAATAAGCTGACGGTATAAAGTAGGATCCACCAACTCTCCCTCAGAAGCATGAAGCTTCTTCCAGTTGGCGATCATAGGTGTCGACATAAGCCTGCAATCCTCCATCCTGAATCTCCTCAAAATATCGTCCGCATACTTTCCCTCCTTAAGGAAAATATGTCCCGGCTCCTACCAAACTTCCAATCCCAGAAAATAATGCATCAATCCAATATCAGTCATCTCGTACTCTGCTGCAAGATCCTTCTTGCAAGCTGCAATGGGTCTCTCTCTCCCAGTGATAAACAAGTCATCAACATATAGCAGAAGAATATGCGGATCATCTCCAACCATGATGAAGTAGAGATTCGGATCTACTTCACTCTTCTGAAACCCCATACTCAGCAAGTAAGAATCGATCCTGGAGTACCAAGCTCTAGGAGCTTGCTTCAACCCATATAGGGCCTTCTTCAACTTGCAAACATGGGACTCTCTCTCATGAATCTCAAAGCCATGAGGTTACTCAACATAGATCTCCTCCTGTATGATCCCATTGAGAAATGCGGTCTTTACATCCATCTGATGGATCTTCCAACCCATTTCCGCTGCAATGGAGATCAATCCCTTGATAGAAGTATACCGAGAAACCAGCGCAAATGTCTCATCATAATCAATGCCCTCAACCTATGAAAACCCCCACGCAACAACCCTGGCTTTGTACTTCTCCACACTCCCATCCGCAGCATGCTTTAGCTGGTAAACCCACCAAGAAGTCACCACTAACTTCCCCTCAGGTCTCGGAACTATCTCCCATCCATCATTCTTCATGATGGAATGGTACTCATCTATCATGGCATCTCTCCAAACCGAATGCTGGGAGGCCTCCTCAAAAGCAGAAGGCTCAGAATCACGTGTACTAGCCACCAACAACATGCCCAATCTGTCGGGCATCTTGATGGCTCTCACCTCCTCCCTAGGTGTTCCAAACTCACGAGCTTCCTTCAAGGTCCCTCGAAGCCACTTGGGCTTCTTCTTCCCTGAAGACTGCTCCCACACTGGTCTGTCCTCATCTGAAGAACTACCAGAGCTAGTACCCCCAATAACTTGTGAACCTGAAGCTGGTGTACCAACACCAGATGTACCCTTTAATCCTGATCCTGATCCTGATCCCCTGTAACAGTAGACCCATCACCTGTCCCCGAAGACCGTGCTGGCCGAACCATTGAACCTGGTGAACCTGTGCCAACAGAGTGCGGTCCTGTAACCCCGGAAACCTTTGATCCTGACTGCTGCGTTGATCGAACCTGTGAAACAACCTGAGGTGTAGGGACCTGCTGCTCTCCCTGCTCTGACTCTCTCGACTTCTTGAAGGCCCGCTCCTCCTCAAACTTCACATCCCTTCTGGCCACCACTTTCCTCAGAGAGGGAAGATAAATGTGGAAGGCCTTCAAAGTCTCATCATAGCCCACAAAGATGCCCTTCTCTGCAATGGGCTCCAACTTTGTCCTCTTCTCTGAAGGGACATGAGAGTAAGTCAGACTACCAAATATCCAAAAATGGCTAACTTCAGGCTTCTTGCCTGAAAAACACTCCTCAAGTGTCATATTCCCCACTACACGATGGGACTCCTGTTCTAAATATATACAGCTGTGGTGCAAGCCTTAGCCCAAAGAAAGAAAGGAAGTGACTGGTCATGTAGTATAGCTCGGGCTTCTCCAACAATGGACCGGCTCTTCCTCTTTGCTACTCCATTCCGCTCTGGAGTATACAGAACTATCAACTGTCTTCTCGAAAAACGTGCTGCAATTTTTCCTCTTGATTAGGAAAAATGGAAACTTTCTCTCTTCTCTCTCAGCTCCTCTCAAGAATGAGGCAAAATGTCTTTCCCTTGTCTTTTTAAGTGAACCCTAGGGTGAGTCTAATCTAACAGTGGAGATTAGATTAGATCAATGGTTGAAATTAATTGCTCATATTTTATTTCTAAAATATTAATTTCACTCACCCACATAAATTTATCAAAATGAGACTTTCATGCTCTAAAGTCAAATTAAATGCTTTCACTTAAGTCATTTAATGCAAGGGTCACTTTATGTCCACTCTCTAAGTGACTAAGGCTAAAGTCACTTAGGGGAACACTTCCCTAGGTACAAAACTAACAAAACAAGCATCACACAATTGAACACACGATTTTTCACATAGAAACCTTTTAAGGACAAAAACACCAAAGCATTAGTAATTCATCCTCTAAATGAGATGACCGAGTTTGTACATGAGCAGAGAAATAGTTCACAGAACTCTGGGATGAATGCATCAAAAAAATTTCAAAACCAAGAAAGCCCTAGTAGGCTTGTACTGCTGCTATCCTTCTGTTGTTGCTATGTGGATTGTTTTATTGCTGCCACGTGGCCTTGGACTGTACCTGCTGAGCTGTTGTGAGTGTACCTTCTTGTACCTGCTCCCACCTCAGCAAGGATCTGTAGATGCCCAGTCGGCTGCTGCTGCCCTCCACCGTGTCCTGTAGCAGCCTACTACGGCTGTTGTTCACCATCATGACTGTTGCCTTTTGTTGCTCTCTCGTGACCACCACTGTGACTGTTTCTTTCACCACCGTGACCTTCAGCGAGCCTTTTTCATGAGCTATAGCAGCAATGCTGCTACTGCTCTTTACCACACAGACTACTCTCCACAACCGCAAGCTGTAGGATGAAGGAAGAATACCCAAGCAAGCTTAAATGCTGCCACGTGAAGAAAAGGAAGAAAGATACTAGCCACCGAATTTTCCTCAGTCAACCAGCTGCGATGGAGAAGAGACCTCAGTCCACGAGTTATGTATGGGAGCTGTCAAGTGATTGTGTGTTAAAATGATTTGCAAATGTTCTTCACTTATAGTCCATCAAACATTTAAGTTGGTTCCACATAACTAGGAGTTGACATTAGGGCTTATTATCTTTTTCATCTTTGACCCTTGACTTTTGATGTTTTGTGCTTCAAAGGTCTTCTTGGTGGTGTCTTGTGCCACTTGGTCCTTCATTTGATGGTCACATGGACCAAGACTAGGGTTTCAAGATCCTTCAAGTGTTTTGTGACCACAACAAGTTGTCTCAAGAGTTCTACAGGGTCCTCATGATTCATTCGTTGCCCTCTCAAAGTACATCTTCATAAATAAGGAGAATTATTAAATGCTTTATCTTGATCTCCTCGTTGCCACCAAGATCAGGTTCTAGGTCTTTCAACCATGGGTAGATAGTCCCTGGAGAAGGTCTCATAGCCCATAGATCAAATAGAGGAGTGCATCACTTGCCCAAACCCAGTCTAGGACTGATGGTGATGACCTAGTAACTGACCAGGTGCCTCAGCCCCAAGCTACATCAAATGACTTAATGTCAAATACTTAGTAACTGACCAAGCACCTCCAATCTCCCAGAGAATGGCCCTCAACAGCAGGCTGAGCTCCTAGCCCCGGATTAGGTTAAATTCCTAGTAAGTGACTAGGTGCCTCCATTCAGTGAATGGCCCTCAGCCCCAGGATGAGACCCCCAGTCTGGACTAGGTTAATTTCCAGGTAACTGACTAGGTGCCTCCATTCTCCCAGAGAATGGCCCTTAGCCCCAAGCTAAGGCCCCAGTCCTAGACTGGGTCAATTTCCTGGTAACTGACCAGGTGCCTCCATTCTCCCATAGAATGGCCCTTAGCCCCAGGCTGAGGCCCCAATCCTAGACTGGGTTGAATTCGTGGTAACTGACCAGGTGCCTCCATTCTCCCAAAGAATCGCTCTTGATGTTGCTCAGGAAAAATCAACACCCTTTGCTACAAAAGCATCTAAATGAGTTGATACTAGATTAGCTTCAATCAATAGTAGGATCGAAGAGCATGTTAAGAAATAATGGTCATTTTATAAATTAGAGCTTCATTAGATGTTAGAGATTAATATAGTATATTAAATTTTAGAACTTAAGAGATGTTGAGGCCTGGAAAATCCCAGGTAACAACAGTAGGGATTCTCCCCAATTAGCTCGTTATTGTTTGGTATGGGGAATCCGTCTGGTTTACGGTCCAGCTACACTAGGTCAAGTAAAGGTTAAAGCTTGTTTTACCGGTTGTGGCCCGGTCCACTGTTTAAGTGTATTTTTTAAATTTATGTATGTGCAAGTGCCTAATCTAAGTGCAATAGATAGAGACAGCAAAGAGTCCACAATGTGATGCGCAGGTTCTTACCTCTCGTCTTATTACCCCTTTTGCTTCTAAATCGTAAACAAATAACAACTATGCTACGCTAACTAGTTCTATCTAACTTATCCCTAGGGGGCAAGATTGTAATTAATGATGAGTAATGTACTATAAAACATGAATTTAGAATATTACAGATAGTTGTTCATATTTCAGAATACATGAATATAAGTAGAAAGATAAAACAAGAGGTAGCTCATTGTTAGTTAAAACATTCATTACTCAATATGTTGTGTAAGTTTCGGAAAATAAACAAGAAATCATTCATAACATGGAAAGAATTCGTAAGTTAAAACGATCTCACAGTTCGTAGATAAAGCTGAAACAGAAGTAATTCCACATTCAACCAATCTACAGCATGCATTTGAGACTCCACGGTGCCTTCTCTAGCACAAAATATGACTTCTTTATTATAAAAGGAAATAGTTCTTCTTACAATAACTTTACAAAAAGATAGCAGGAAAAAGGTCCTTTATTCTATCGACTTGATCTCTATTTATACAATTTTAAATGTCTTTTGGTCTCCCTTGCCCTTTGGACTTCTTTTACAAATCAGTTACAAAAAAGGCTTTTGTCTCCTAGTGGACTTGCTAGTTTAGGCAAATATTACAAAAATGTATTAATAAAACAAAATACTAAGTGGACCCAGCCACATCATTCATGAGTTTCTTCCAAACATTTGCATCTGTCGCTATGGTTTCAAACCCTGATGGCTCTGGGAATCTGATGGTGATCTCATGTTTGGCAGCTTGGGTTTTTATATTTGCCACTTTGACTGTAATCAAGCAAAGTTGACCTTCCAATAGAAGAGCGCTAACTGCTGCGTGGGCTATTACAACTTTCAGCACCTTCTCATTTAAGCCATTGACCAGCTGAATACCCAGTTCATCCTCCTGCCATCTGACCTGCAATTGCTTTAAAAATTCTTCATGATCAAGTAATTCTTCTAACCTTTTCTTTGCAGATGTTTGACAACGATTGTAAGTTGTGAGAACTTTTCTACAAGATTATGCACAAACACCTTTAGTCCTTCGGACTGCCTTTACCAATTCCTCCGCAGTCTTACTCCCAAACTCTATTAGTTCATACTCTAGCTTCACTGTCTTTAAGTCTTTGATGGGTGCATTAGTAGTAGGCTCCTTGGTTGTTTCCAACCGAGTCAAACGACCTTAAAGAATTTCCAGGATATCCTGGGTCCTCTCTAAAAAATAAGAAGTTGTACTCACAATTTCATCCAACCTAGTTTCTAGTTGTCAAACTTTCAACGTCTCATCGGCTATTTGAAGCTGCATCTGATAAATTTTACACCTCAGCATGAGTGCATGCTTCGTAAATGGCTCAATATCGGTTCTTTGCTCATTTGTTTCTTTTAGTAAAACTTCCAGTGAAGCTTTCTGGGTCTCCAACTCTGCTACTTGGGTTTAATAATGCTTGGCTTTCCCCTCAGCAGTATTCTTTTGCAGCTCTAACTCTGCCACTTTATTTTCCAGACTTCCTTTCTCCTTACTCAATTCTTCATTTAATGATTTCAAACTATCTCGTTCTGCTTCTAAGATCTAATGTCTTTGCTGAAGCCTTTCAAACTCTGACAAGGTAGCCTCATATTTTCTTTTGGACTCTCTTCCTACCTTTTTTTCTTTCCTCAGCACTTCTTTCATTTCAGCCATCTTTCCCTTGTATTGTTCAATGTTTTCCATAAGCCTGTCCACATTGTGAGCATTTGCAATGCCCATAGAAACTAATTCTTTCGGGTGCTCTTCTACATTCTTCATGACTGTTCTCTCTGTTACTGTGGTTACCGCTGGCTGAGCTCCTACCTTCAAAGTTTTCTTTGTCCTCCATATAATGGATTTCGTTTTAGGATCAAAATGAATATCCTCTAAACATGCCACATCGTATTGCTTTGATGGTGTACAAGGTACAAGTCTCATTTCAGCTATGGGCACATGACCTCCTGTAAGGAAGCTGCTAGATGTGGCTGTCAGGTTCTCTGGATTATCCCACATAAGGCTTTGTGTTGGACCTCCACCTCCTTGATCTTCTTCAGTACCCTGGTCTTGCCCTTCTGGAAGCCCTCCTGTATCGTGCATGCCTTGATCAGTGATTGAATCTCCTTTAGCCAAGGCTTTCTCCCACTCTGCCATTTTCTTCAAAATAGCTTATTTGCTCTTCTGCTTGGCAACTTCTTCTCTATCTCTCTGTGCCTCTTCTGCCAACAACTTCTTTGTCCTAGCTGCAAGCCTCTGAGTACATTGCTTGGCTTTGGGTTATTGCTGCTACTTCCTTTAGCTCCAAATGCCTTTCCTTTCAACCTCTTGCTTAAGGCTGCCATACTATAAACATTTATGAATACTTGTTCTTCTTTATCTACGTAATCCGCATACTCAAAATTCACCTTATGGGCAACCTTGTGAGCTGCCACTCTTCCTTGTGAATCATTCCTATGGAAGCTTTTCTCGCCAAAGTGGAAGATTTCCAGCTCTTTGACGAAATCCGTAGCGCTTTTGACTTTGTTAAACTTGTAACTTCCCATGTAAAAGGGTACTGGTGGGAAAACAGCTTTCTTGATATCAAACAAATGGCTTCCAAAACCATCTAGGAATACCTGTCTGACTGCCTTCTTCAGTACTATGTAGTCTGTGGCATACTTGGGCAGCAATGATGGTGCTCTGGTGCCTCCATACATTCTCAGATAAGTTCCTTCTTTGGTGAAAAAATAGTCACCATACTCTTTTATAGACTCTACTGCTCCTTCTGAGAGACATGGACAGTCTTCTAAAAAGATTAACTTATATAGGGGCCTTATGAATTCTTCACAAATCAACTGATAAATTGTGGGCTCCCATAATCTGGTATGCAATGTAAATAGGAGCCTTCCCCTCTACCCATACACAATTCAGCTTCTCAAACTAGTGCTTATAGAGTATACAATGTAATATCCCAAATACTGATATTTTCTATTTCTATGCAAAGTTACTGAAATAGCCAAGCATGCAAACTACCATGCAAAAATTCCCTATTTTATAGCTGAAATTAGGGTTAGGGTTTGCAAGATAGAATGTAACACTTACCACTGATAAGCTGACTGAAATGCTCCTGAGAAAATATGCACGCATCAAGAGCCGATCTGGAGATGAATTGGTACCTTCTGCCTCCGGTGATACCCCAGCAGCACGAACCCAAAATCAGCTAAGGGTGACGTTTTCAGTGAAGGAGGTGTCCGTTGAAGCTGAGAATTTGCAGGAGTGGTAGTCTTCCTGTGCCAGAGAGGATGGCTGACACGTGTGGAAGTTCTGAGGTCCCTAAACAGGCTAGCGAATTCATCTAGAGGTTTAACTGCTCTGGATGAGCAAGATCGGATATGATAATCACCAGGTACTGGACTATGATACCGATGATGAGAATGGTGCCTAGGTTCTGAAGGTAACTGAGATCTGAGGACCCAGCGAATGATTTGGGGTTTTCCAGCTAAAAACCCCCTTACGGCTACACACGTGCACCTACAAACAATCTCTGATGGATACTGGATAACTATAAAGAAATGCATAAATTGAAGAGCGGATGGTGAACCTAGATGGTTTACCCTGGATGAGACTATGGCAGATATCTCACTGTCGAAACCCCGTTAGCTGAAGACATTGTCTTCAACCCCAACTGTTGTGGCCGCACGCTGTGCTGCTGCTCAAGAGCTCCAAAATCATATAATAATCAAAAGTAAAGTCTCCATTCACTTTTATCTTTCTTTTATAACTTTGAACTGCGAAAACCCTAACTTTTGACCTAATTAGGTCACTTTAACTTCTAATTTGCCTTTGACTTGCATGCATGCGCATGGAGACTTAATCGGGTGCATGCATCATTAAATAATGCTTAGATGTCATGCATGTCAGTGGCCTTTGGCTCCGGTGGCCCTCTTCGACCCAATGGTGATATAATATTGATGCCCTAGATTTTCTGTAGATGGCATCAGTCTTCAGTTGATTTCCTAACTGTCAGTACCCACTCGAACCCACAGGAATCACATAGGTTAGCGGGTTGGTCCTCAATGCCTAAGCAGAAGAGGACATTACAGTCCTCCCCGCTTGAGATTGTTGGTCCTCAAGCAACTGCAAACCTGGATGCTGCAATACCTGTTCTCCTTCCCAGGTGGCATCCTCTGGAGGTAATTCTTTCCATTGGACCAAGTATTCTCTAATCACCTGGTTCCGAAGTTTTCTTTCTCGAGTCTGTATGATCCGTTCAGGAACCAGTATCAATAGTCCCTCATCATCTAAAGGAGGTAATTCTGTTGATGGAGCAATGTGTTGGCCAATGGTATTTTTCAGGTTGGACACATGGAATACATTGTGAATTTTGCTCTCTTGTGGTAGTTCTAGTTCATATGCCACCTCTTCTCCCACCTTCCTGATTATTCTGTAGGGTCCGTAGAAGCGAGGTTTTAACTTTTCCACTCCTTTCTTCTTAATTGAAGACTATCTGTAGGGTTGGAGCCATAAGTATACCAAATCTCCTACTTCAAAGCTCCGCTCAACCCTATGTCTATCTGCATACAACTTCTGTTGATTCTGGGTTGTTTGTAAGTTCTCTTTCAGGATTTTAAGAATATCCTAACTGTCTTGTATCCAATCCTTTGCCTTAGGAGCCCTGATGTCTCTGAATGTTAAATTTGCATAGTCCAAGGCCTCGTAGCCATATAATGCCTTAAAAGGTGTCATCCTAATAGACATGTGGTAGGTAGTATTGTAGCAGTGATCCCCCAAGTGTAACCATTTAATCCAGGTTCGTTGCTGCCCTGTTACATAATTCCTCAGATATCCTTCAATCCACTTGTTGACGATCTCGGTTTGTCCATCACGCTAGGGATGATAACTCGTCCTAGTAGCAAGCTCGGTCCCCACTAATCTGAATAGCTCCTGCCAAAAGGCACCTATGAATCTACTGTCCCGATCACTGACAATGGTCTTAGGTAACCCGTGTAACCTGAAGACCTCCCTGAAAAATAACTCAGCTACCTGGGCTGCGGAGTAATCGGATGATATAGAGAAGAAATGTGCGAATTTGGTCAGTCGATCAACCACGAAATATAAGCAATCTCGCCCTTGGACCTTGGGCAATCTTGTAATGAAGTCCATGGAGATACTTTCCCACTTCTGTTCTGGAATCGGTAGTGGCTGAAGCAACCCTGTTGAATGGATGTGCTCAATCTTGTTCTGCTGACATATGCTACATTCCCGCACATGCTGCATAACCTCCCCCTTGATGCCCTTCCATGAGAACCTCTCTTGGATCTGCCTATAGGTCTTCAAGAAACCCTGATGTCCTGAGAGAGGAGAGTCATGTGCCGCCTGTATGATTTTCTTTCTTAAAGCTGATTTTGGGACGAGGTATATCCTGCTCTTGTAATAAATGATGTCATCGACAATTTTGTACCTATCATCCTGAACCTGTCCATCCAATAATTCGCAAGCGAATTTATTTTTGGAGTATTCTACTAAGAGAAGAGCCCTCCAATCTGTCGATATACTCATGAGAGATAATGAAGCGGGTCGCCTGGATAATGCATCAGCTACTATATTATTCTTACGCTTTACATACTCTATCTCGAAATCGTAGGCTTGTACTTTACTGACCCATTTCTGTTGGCGCTCATTCAGTTCCTTCTGCTCCAAGAAGTACTTGAGGCTGTTATGATCAGTCTTGATTTTGAACTTGCTGCCCACCAGGTACTGTCTGAACTTCGTGAGAGCATTTAAGATGGCTAGCATTTCTTTGTCATATATGGAGTAGTGGCGCTCGTAGTTCTTCAGTTTTTGGCTCTAAAATGCAATAGGGTGATGGTTTTGCATCAATACTGCTCCTAGCCCTTCCCCTAAGGCATCACATTCTACTACAAATGGTTGTGAGAAGTCTGGTAATGCTAAAACTGGGCAAGAACTCATAATGACTTTCATCTCCTCAAAAGTTTTACGTGCTAATTCTGTCCAGGTGAATGCCCCCTTCTTTTTGTGAGATCTATGAGGGGTGTGGCGAATTGGGAAAACCCCTTAACATACCTTCGGTAATAAGTGCAAAGGCCTAAGAAGCCTCTCAATTTTGTGACTGTTTTTGGCGTGGGCCAATCCCGAATAGCTCGGATTTTCTCCATGTCAACCTGTACTCCTTTCTCATTGATTATGTACCCTAGATACAGCATTTCCTTCATGCCAAATTCACACTTGGACATTTTCACGTAAAGCGAGTGTTCTTCTAGAATGCTCAATACTTCGTCCAGGTGTTTCAGATGTTCCTCCCATGTGTTGCTGTAAATCAAAATGTCATCAAAGAATACTAGCAAAAACTTTCGTAACTGAACTCTGAAAGTATGGTTCATGCACAACCGAAAAGTGGCTGGAGCATTGGTAAGTCCAAAAGGCATGACCAAGAATTCATAGTGACCATAGTGACAACAGAAAGTTGTTTTAGAGATGTCTTGATCCCTTACTCGAATCTAATGGTACCCCGAGCAAAGATCAATCTTTGAAAAGTATTTGGCACCACGCAGCTCGTCCATGAGTTCATCAATCCTAGGGATGGGATACCTGTTTTTGATGGTCTTTTTGTTGAGTGCTCGATAATCGATGCACATTCGCAGTGATGATGCAAAGGGGCTAGAACTGGGTCGAATGTATCTAAGCTCCAGCAATTCTTTGAACGTCTTCTTGATCTCATCCTTATATCTTTTGGGATGCCGATAAGGAGTGGTGATGACTGCCTGTGTCCCCTCCTCTAGCTCAATGATGTGTTCAAAGCCCCTGTCTGGCGGTCTACCTGCTGGAAGGTCCTGAAATACCTTTTCGTGTTTCTGTAATAAGACCTGAATATCACCTCGGTGTTGTGTGTTGTTCTCTGGAGGTTTCCTAAAGGTGACAAAACATGTTGCAGCCCATTCTATGTCATCTTGTCTGAGTACTACCTCCATTCTCTATGAAGAGACCGGTTTTGGGGGATAAGTGTTCATGCCCCTCAAAACTACCCGTTTTCCGTCTGGCCCCTGGAATTCCATTTTCCATTGCTTGGTAGTCTCTAGTATATTTCCCTATTGAATAAATCCATTGAACACCTAATAATGCATGAGTATCTACCACATCTACTACATAAAATGAATCTGTCATCTGGTAGTTGCCTAATGTGACATTCAATTTTGGAATCCAATAGTTGCACTCCATGCTGGAGTTCCCGGCTACCGCTACAGTAAATCCTTCCAACTTCTCTGTCTGAATACCCCTCTTGGTTACCCAAGCAGAGTCAATGGAATTGTGGGTTGCTCTTCCATCAATCAATACTCCCACTTTGTGGCCCTGTACTACTCCTCTAACCCTGAGTATGGAATCTCGGTACTCCAGATAACGTAGCAATGACTCCCTCTGGTGTATCACCCTGGAGTGATTCTTCCTCTGCTGCCTGTAGTTCTTTTGTTGCCTCTTGTTCATAGTCCTCCCTGTCACTGTCCGAATACACTTCGATGTAGTGAGCCTTTGCCTTCCCTGCACGCCTGTGTCCTGGCACCCATGGAACCTGACAAGTAAAACATAATTTCTTTCTCCTCAAATCTTTCCTAGTGTCCTCGTCTAACCATGTTTGCTTGAGAAAATCCTGTTGGAAAGGTTTCTTGTCCTTGTTCCTAACTGGAAAGTTGGTTTTGAGAGGGAACATGTTCTTCGAAACTGAATCTTGGAGATCTCTGGCTCTACTAATGGCATCCTATAGACTGGGGGGTTTGTAGGCTTTCACCCATCCCCGTAGTGGCTCTGTCAGGGCCTCAGTTAACAACATCGTCAACCTGCTCTCTGACACATTTGTTACCATGACTGCTATCCTCTGGAATTCTGAGATGAAGGCTTCTACCCTACCTGTCTGTTTGAGTTGAGCCAACTCTCTGAAATGTATCTCTAGATCCTTCCTGTCGAACCTCTCCATGAGTTTCCGAGTGAACTCACCATAGGAGTGAATGTTGTTGTGACCCAATGTCACTAATCTGTGGTACCACCACTCATGAGCCTCTCTGTCCAAGTGGAGTGTAGCCAATTTAATGGCATCTGTCTCTGTCATGGGATTGAGTTGGAAGTAGGTATCCAACTTTTGAACCCATATCTTTACTGAACCTCCACGAGTCCCATCAAAGTTTGGGATGGTCAACCTACCCAAGGTTTTCTGCAACTCATAGTTATGATTGAATCCCTTGTTCAAATTTATGGGCCTGTTCCTACTCTTCAATGTTGCAAAAATCCGAAAAAGACATGGCTACATGAAACTCATCCCCCAAGTCCCTGTATTCCTGCAAATAAGCCCCAAAGGGTTCACTAGGTTCTACCTGCATGACTAGACCTCCTACTGCATCTGCTAAGAAGTGAGGCATAGTAGGCCTGTTGGAAGGTCTGCTATATATGTGAGGTGTATAATGTATATTGGTGTATGCAACCTTCCCACTGCTGCTTGTAGACCTTTTGTCTATTGGTGAGGGAAGCGTACTGTTGTTACCTAGTTCTGGTTTCGTCGATAATCTGTTGATTGCATTGTGTACATCTTTTTGCCCTTTGGCTAAGTCTTGCAATGCAAATACTAAGTTGTGAAACTCCATTCTGTCTTCATCTTCTCTCGTTCCTTTTCCCCTGTCAGAGTGTATACCTGTTGGGTCAATGTCTGAGCTGGTATCTTCTAGTTGGATATCCTCAAAGTCCTCCGTGTACCTACCCATTCTTTTCCTATAGGTTACAAAAGTATCATCTTCTGTATTCATCTACTTCTCATGTTCAAGCCCACAACTGGCAAGGAACATGCTCTGATCCCACCGTAATATCCCAAATACTGATATTTTCTATTTCTATGCAAAGTTACTAAAATAGCCAAGCATGCAAACTGCCATGCAAAAATTCCCTATCAAGATAGAATGTAACACTTACCACTGATAAGCTAACTGAAATGCTCCTGAGAGAATATACATGCATCAAGAGCCGATCTAGAGATGAATTGGTACCTTCTGCCTCCGGTGATACCCCAGCAACACAAACGCAAAATCAGCTAGGGGTGACATTTTCAGTGAAGGAGGTGTCCATTGAAGCTGAGAATTTGCAGGAGTGGTAGTCTTCCCGTGTCGGAGAGGATGCCTGACACATGCGGAAGTTCTGAGGTCTCTAGGCAAGCTAGTGAAATGATCTGGAGGTTTAGCTACTCACACCCCCTTGATCCCAAAATTGCTAATAACTGCTCCAGATGAGCAAGACCGGATCTGATAATCACCGGGTACTGGACTATGATATCGATGATGAGAATGGTGCCTGGGTTCTGAAGGTAAACTAGGATCTGAGGACCCAACGAATGATTTGGGGTTTTCCAGCTAAAAACCCCCTTACGGCTACACACGTGTCCCTGCAAACAATCTCTGATGGATACTGGATAACTGTAAACGAATGAATAAATTGAAGAGCGGATGGTGAACCTGGATGGTTTACCCTGGATGAGACTAGGGCAGATATCTCACTGTCGAAACCCCGTTAGCTGAAGACGTCGTCTTCAACCCCCACTACTGTGGTCGCACGCTTTGCTGCTTCTCAAGAGCTCCAAAATCATATAATAATCAAAAGTAAAGTCTCCATTCACTTTATCTTTCTTTTATAACTTTCAACTGTGAAAACCCTAACTTTTGACCTAATTAGGTCACTTTAACTTCTAATTTGTCGTTGACTTGTATGCATGCGCATGGAGACTTAATCGGGTGCATGCATCATTAAATAATGCTTAGATGTCATGCATGTCGGTGGCCTTTGGCTCCGGTGGCCCTCTTCGACCCAATGGTGATATAATATTGATGCCCTAGATTTTCTATAGATGGCATCAATCTTCAGGTGATTCCCTAACTATCAGTACCCGCTCGAACCCACAGGAATTACATAGGTTAGCAGGTTGGTCCTCAATGCCTAAGCAAAAGAGGACAATCCATACAATCTATCAAGAAGGATGACATGAAGAATTATGATTTGCTCTACTTTAAGCCCTCTTGAGTTGCCTTTATACCTTTGGACAAGTTTCTAGTAGCAATATCTACCTAGTTAAAAACTATTCCTTCCATTGCCACATGATACATAAGGGGAATCCACCCAAAATTATACATTTTTCCAGCAGACCTACCATACAGCCTACTTAACATCAATGCTACTATTCTAAATGGGGTTCAAAGATTAGTTGTTTCATACTCTCCTGACTGCTTGTGTCTGAAGGTTTTTCCCTCAGTCATCATCCCCTTTACTGTGGTGGTATAGTCAAACTTAAGACTCGTGACCTAGTCTGTGGTCACACTTATTTCTACTTTTGGTAGACTGTATGTTTTTTAAATGAATGTCGATGCAAATGATGCAACCGGCTTACCTTCTTCATCATTTATTATCATCCCCACCGTGTCTATTTTCGGTAACAACCATCCAATAACCTCTGCGCATGGAAAAACCTCTGGCCTAGTGGCTATCTTAGTTAACCCATACCTCAAAATATTCTCATATAGAGCAAGATCCCCCAATCCAACTTCTGGCACTTTCTTATCAACCATCACAAGATAGATCTAAACCCCATTTCAACTCAGGCTCTGCCCTCGTAACTGCTTTAGTGTCTTCGTATACTATCTCGGCTTTTACCGCAGGCAGGACTTCAACAATATCTATGTCAGACTCGCTCTCAGCGATTTTAAGCTTCTTCCTCCCCTTCTTTGACATGGTTTCAGCAGCAAACAGTACCTACAAAACAAAACTGTCTTAGCACCTATATGATTAATGTAAGTGAATTCAAACATACATATATATCAATTCAGCATAAAAACCTAAAACTTCTTTACCCTGTCAATTCCTTCCATTAGAAACAGTACTACGAAACCGGGTCAAGGTTGCGGTTAGAAAAACCCTACTGAACTGCAGGCAACCACTACTGGAAAAACCCGAGGTCTATTTTAAAACTGAAACCCCCAAAACGGCCCTAACTCTCTCACAGACACACAAAGCTTCGAAGAACCAAAAATGGCGGTGATGCCCTAGGTTAAAACAACGCCCAAAAATCCCACGGTTGACATCTGAGGAACTTCCATCGACGGGCTCTGCACAGAAAAAGAAAACTGTTGCCCAAGCCAACGCCCACTCGTGAGCGGCCGACTGTCTTCATACCAGCACGAAGCTCGGCCTCCTGAGAACTCACCTCTAACCTAAACGACCGAGCAAAAAAACGCATCTAAGCACGCATAAGGCTTGGGTTATTTACTAGGGTAAAACATTGAGACAACCTGACCTAAAAGACAACGGGCACCAAAACTCCTTTATATACCCGGCCAATCTAACCAACTACAATGGACAGCTGCAAGCCTTAGCAATCATATACTGGGAAAAAGATAAGACAACCCACATGTCCGGTCAACACTAGCGCCACGCAGCTGAGAATGACTGATGAGCACGAGCCACGTGATCTCCACCGAGGAAACCACACAGGTAACTTCAAACGGGAAGCGCTCTCCAAGTTCACTGTACTCCGTAAAAACAACAAGGTAAAAAGCAATCGAAATGGGCAAATAGAAATCTTTACGGGCTATTAAAAACCCCAATTCATTCGCACGTGCGAACCCAAAAACACTATTGGCACCAACCAACCACGGGCCGGAACACATAAGTCATTATGGGAAACCACCCGCAACATCGGCTCAGACACTCAACTCCATCTGCAACAGCGACTTGAAACTCAAGATATTTCCGTGACAGTGTATCGGACGATACCACCGCACCAAAAATTCAGAACACTCCGCCGTAGTGGGTCTAACCTAAAGAAAATCCCACCGTAGCAGCTCCCTGATGCCAAATAAACGAACCTCAAAGTCCGTCGCCGTAACGGGCAAGACTCACGCAGTTTTTCGCCCTAGCGGGAGTCAACAGGCAACAGCTCGCAAATAGAAAATGGGATTCGCCGTAGCGAGTTGCAACAAAGGAAACGTCCGCCGTAGCGAGTTGCAACAAAGGAAATGTCCGCCGTAGCGGCTCGCGGAAACTCAATTCGCATGACAACAAAACCTTGTCGTCGTAGCGGACACAACTTAAGAAGCTTGCCGACATAGCGGGAGTAGGCGATCATCGGCGCATAAGATAAAAAGATACCCGCCGTAGCGGCCCGATAATGAACAACCTTTCCGTACAGCGTCAATGAGAGAAAAAGACGCTCGTCGTTTCAACTCGTAAGTTGGGAAAGGCTCGTCGTAGCGGCGTGAAATCAAAGAAGAGCCTGCTATAGTGGCTCAAGACTAGGAAACCATCCGCTGCTGCGGATCAAAAATAGACTTTCTTCCTCGATAAAAAATGAAAATTTTTCAAAATTCATGATGGACAGGAAAATCAAAAAAACAATCAAAGCAAAGGCAATTAAGATTTTCAAGGGGGCCAAAAAATATCAAAAAATATTTTTGGGAAATGTTGCAGCGACAACAATTGGCGACTAACTGGCAGACACAGATCTCTGAACAACTGACTTTTGAAATAGCAACTGCTTTAAAATATCCTATTAGATTCCTTTAAGATGCTTAGATTTTCTAGAATACAAGATTTATGAACTTTTTAACATTGATTATGGTCCAATAGGATAAGAGAACCAGGCTTTCCAAGTCTCGATAACTCTTCTGAGGCCAAGACATGAAGTTCATTTTACCTCTGTCTTCGGATAGCTTCCAACTTAGACACCACAGGATCGTAACAGGTTGTGAACAGATATGTTCGTTTGTTCCTCATTCCCATGCCATTCTTGCACTCTTTTGATGCTTTTGGACTTTTGTCCTTTTGAGTCCTCCCTGATTGCTTTCTTTATGAAATTTGGTTTAGGTTCTTCCATCCATAGTGTCCTTTTGTGTGAGAAATATTCTGATTTCAGCTCACATACGGAGAAGAACTTTCGAGCAATCTTATTCAAACTGATTTTGTTCAGTATGTCGTTTTGATATATGCTTTCTTTCTGGGAGACTCGACTCTTTTAGCCTTTTGGCTTTCATTTGTGACATGGGATCATTTAAACATAATACAACTGCTTACCCTGCTTCCTCTCTATGGGTCTTTTGTTGTTAGCCTCCTAGGACAGACTTTTAGTGTGAAGTGAATGGAGCCTCAAAATAGTATTCTTGACTTTTCTAACCTTAGTTATTTCACAGGGATTAAACAGGACTTCAATGTGTTCATAACCTATTCAAACAATCTGCTAATCTTAAAGGATCCTTAAGCATGATGTATGTGCAAATAGCAAGCAGTCTTTGGTCAAAGATTTTAGTTTATCTAGAACTCTAATGAACTCCAAAACCAAAAGTTGTGCTAGTTTATTCAAACATGAGGTAAAGCAAACCAAAAAATACAAGAAATCAAATCTTAAGCAAGTAAAATGTAAATCAAGCAGAACTAATCTAAATAAAGCAACGCTGAAAACAATCAAACATTTTATTTATGTACAAAGAAAACTCAAAAAACATTAAGAAAAATATGGCTTGAGAACTAAACCATTTACTGGCAAGTTCTCTATCCACCCCTGTAAATCTTGCAATTTGTAAGTTGAGGGGCCTAACTTCTCTGCAATCTGAAAAGGGCCTATCCATAATTGTTGAAATTTAGTGTGCTTTCCCTTCTCATCATGCGGGTGATCTCACTTAACAACTAAATCACCTACTTCAAATTCCTTCTTTTTGGCCTTGTGCTTATCAAACCATCTCTTCACCATTTCCTGTTGATTTTTAAACGTCTCTCTTGATTTGGATCTAGACTCCTCTAACTTTAACAGATTATTGATTCTGATTTATAAAAATTCATGGTCAGTTCCTCTAGAGTCTTGGGCTAGTAGAGAGGATGGCAACAAAATATTGGGAGGCAGGATAGCTTCTTTCCCATAGACTAGAGAATAGGGTGACACACCTATGGAGTTCTTGGGTGTGACTCTATCATCCCAGAGTGCATTAGGCAAAGCTAGGTGCCAACTCCTTTGATTTTCTATGACTGTTTTCTTCAAGATCCTAATGAGGTTTTTATTTGTAGATTTCGCTAAACCATTACCTTGTGGATAGTAGTTAGCAGAATAATGCAGCTTAATTCTTTTTTCATTTGCAAATGCGGTCAATTTAATAGATGAGAAATATGAAGCATTATCAAAAACCAGGGAAATTGGAACCCCAAACCTGGTCATAATATGGTCGTGCAAGAAGTCCATAACTGCATCTTCATTCACTTTTCGCAATGGAATGGCTTCTACCCATCTGGTGAAGTAGTCTGTTGCTGTCAAGATGAACTTATGCTGCAATGAAGAATTTGGATTGATCTCTCCGATAATGTCAATCCCCCATTGCTCGAATGGTTCTGAAATAATAATTGGCTTTAAAGGTCCTGCTACCTTTGCTTGTCTTCCACCGCTCCTTTTGCAAGTATCACATTTCCTAACATGGGTGTGAGCATCTTTAAACAAAGTCGGCCAGTAATACCCAGCTCTTAAAATCTTGTGTGCCGTTGTAACTCCTGAGAAATGACCTCCAGCAGGTCCATCATGTAGTTCTACCACAACCTTATTTGCATCAAGCATCTGACAAAAACTCCATCGTAGCTTTTCCTAAACAACACTCCATCAATAATCTGATATAAGGCTGATTTTAGGCGTAATGCTCTCCTTTGCTTGGGATTCCAATGTTCCGGCAATTACCCTTCTTGAAGATAATGAACTAAGTCTCTATACCAAGATTCTGGAGCTATGAATAAAGGACATACATCCACCATGTGTAATTCAGTTTCATTATCCCAATTGTTATCTTCATTGTCTTGACTCTCAGCCATCAATTTACAGAGCCCTTGCCCTTTGACTATGGTTGCTGGTTTGAATTCTAGGTCATACTCTTGCAAGGCCGTTACCCAGTTACCTTTTCTTTCTCCTAACTCCTTCTGTACAAAAAGAGATCGGACTGCCGGGTGCGAAACTATCACTTTGGTACGGTTCTTAAGAATATACGGTCTAAATTGCTTCACCGCCTTGAAAACTACATAAGCTTGCTTATCAACCGCGGGATAATTCAATTCAGCCCCTTGCAGACCAGTGCTCATAAACGATATAGGGTACTCATCTCCCCCTTCTTCTTTCTGCATAAGCACCGCTGCTAATGAATCATCTGAAGCAAAAGTGTACAAGATAAAATCTTTTTCAAAGTTGGGATTTTTAAGTGATGGTGCATGAGCTATGGATGTCTTGATCTTGTTAAATGCATCCTTCTCTGGATCAGTCCACTTGAATTGAACACTTTGCTTGATCATTTGTTGCAAAGGTTTGACTATTTGAGCAAAGTCTGGCACAAACCTTCGCACAAAATTGATTGTCCCCATAAAAGACTGCATACCTTTTTTATTATGGGGTAAAGGGATCTGTTCTATTGCATTAATTCTCTCTGGGTCTATTGAGATCCCTTTTTTCGAAATAACATTACCCAATAGCTTTCCTTCTGTAACAGCGAACACACATTTCTTAGGATTTAAAGAAATACCATATTTTCTACATCGTTCAAAAATTTGCTTCAAATGAAACGCAAGTTCTTCTCTCTTCTTAGATTTTATCGTGATATCATCCAAATAGACCACTACACTTCGGCCAATCAGACCGCGGAAAGCTATGTCCATAGCCCTTTGGAAAGTTGCTCCAGCGTTAATGAGTCCAAAGGGCATTCTTCTATATGCAAAAGTCCCCCACTTGGTTCTGAAGGTGGTCTTGAGTCTATCTTCCTCCGCTACTAACACTTGTTTATAGCCTAAGAATCCATCTAAAAAAGAAAACAACTCAGAACCTGAAACCATTTGTAATATCTGTTCCATGGGTGGGACAGGGTAATTGTCTTTGTCGGATGCACGGTTTAGATTCCTGAAATCAACTCAAAGTCTGATCTCTCCAGACTTCTTTCGTACTGGCACCAAATTTGAAACCCATTCTCAAACATCTTGAAACAATTAATAGTAATGTTAAAAATTTAAGTAAAAGGATAGAAAAAGTGTCATTCTCAACATTCTCCTTGTATTTCATTTTCTATCATCTTCCTTTAAGAATTTAATATTACCATTTAATATCACAAATTATTACTAAACCAGACCGACTGGTACCAGTCCGATTCTGAGAACATTATCTGTTACACCCCAGATTCTCTGCAGTGCACCTGACCAGATGTTCCAAAGAGGGGGGCCCTTTTGCCATTGTAGAAGGCCAAGTTGGGGCTTATTTATGTAAAAGTGTTGGTCTAGCTAGGTTGCAAACCCCTTCGTTAGTC
Source organism: Pseudotsuga menziesii (assembly GCA_001517045.1). NCBI lineage: Eukaryota > Viridiplantae > Streptophyta > Pinopsida > Pinales > Pinaceae > Pseudotsuga > Pseudotsuga menziesii. The sequence continues at coordinate 162,647 of LPNX011101983.1, read as the reverse complement.
GTGGAGGTCATCATTTCAACGTGTGCTACTCTTGTGGCCCTGTTGACTGCCCCTTGATGGGCAGTAACTCCTCATCATGCCGGGCCTTTATGCCCTGGGTAGGTATTGGTGCATCTTGTTGTGACTCCATTAGGACACATGGCTTAAAAGCCCTTATAGCCACACTCATGATTTTATGCTTCGTAAATGTGAATTGAATCTGGACGTCCGTTCAGATCTTGACAAATTTAAAAGAGCCACCAAGGAATTTGAAGAACAGCTACAGGAAATCAGACCACAACTTCTGCATCTGATCGGTATTTTCCATTGCCTTCATCTCCGTCGTGCCCAAGTGACAGATGGGTACAGAAGGACAGAAGTTCAATTGGAAAATTTCTCAGAACGCATATTAAAGATGAGTTACACTAACCAGCATGGTACAGCAAGCTACGGGAGGTTTGTGAGTCTGTGACAGACAAATAAGCCAGTGGCAGATGGGTAGAGAAGGCAAAAATTTGATTGCATGTGGATAACTATTTTGAAAAGTGAAGATACAGGAGGTTTATGATAGACAAATAAGCTAGTGACAGTTGGGTACAGGAGAAGGTTTATGATAGACAAATAAGCAAGTGAGAGATGAGTAGATGACAGCACTTTCCAAAATACTTATCCACATCCGTGCGGACATTTCTCCAGCTGTGCCCCTCTGTCACAAGCTTATTTGTCTTTCATAAATCTCTTGTAGCTTAGCTTTCCAAAATATGTATCCACCTACAAGCGAACTTTTGCTCTCCTGTACCCATCTATCACAGTCTTATTTGTCTGTCATAAACCTCCACGCTGTCCCATGCTGGGTAGTGTAATTCATCTTTAATATGCCTCTACTGTTAATCATTAATTAACTTTCAATTAGGGTTTTGATTAGCCAAGGTGGGCCCCCACAGTCAAAGCCGATCAAAGTTCCCCAAAGGAAATAAAGAAACGTGACATACATTTACAGAAACATGCTGGAAACGTCATATGGCATTTCATCTTACATTTCCAAATTAGGAAATGTGCTTTTGTTCATTTCCAGGCCGTGCAATAAGTGTCTCCACATTTCCCTCGGTTTCCAGTGATGGTACAGACCCTGTACCTGCATTTCCTGCAACTTGGTAAAAAATGCATTATTTGAAATTTCAATGTTCAAAAAAGACCAAAACTGGTTAATGCAACAAGTATAAACGAACTTCTTGCAATAAATGAAAGCTCGCTGCCTATAGCATTTCCAACATCAAATGTATGGGAAATTGGGAATACATATTGTGTGATCTCCCCTACAGAACCTCCAATATAAACCTTTAATTTGTTGTCATTCTAGAATCTAAACACCTACAAGTTGGGAAATCCACATATTCAATGAATGGATACGAAAGAGGATACAAAGGGGAAGTTGCAACACTGTAGATTATCTATTAGGTAGGACAAGAAACCTCATTCAACTCAAAATAATGAAAATGATACAAAAGAGATGGCCAATAAGTCCAAATTTTTAGAGAGCATCAACAACTACTTGATTCAACATTAGTAGTAACTAGTAAGTACACATGCTCTTTCCCCAGTGGAGCTCCCACAATGTCTTTCACAAAAGAGCCATTCACTGCCACTTTTCACTCAGAGAAAATGAGCTGACTTGGATTGTAACTACATCCACCCTTGCATTAGTAATTTCATTAAAAATGGCAAGATATAGGAGAGAACAAATAGCTCAAAATTTAGACACTGTCCATACAAAGGAGATGCTTAACTGGAGAGTACATCCTATCAATTTATGGTGAAGGCTAAAAGAAAATAAAGAATTGTTAGCATACTCTGATTTGCCTAATTATGATCAAATTTGTTATCATTTTTAACGCCTGCAAGTGATGAAACCAGCATAGATCCATCTTAAACCTGGATCTATCAAGGACCGAGAGGGATCCAAGTGATGAAACCAGCATAGATCTATCTTAAACCCGGATCTATCAAGCACCGAGAGGGATCCAACTTTTTAAATCTTAAATATTTTACATGTCCAGAACAATAAATTTAATCATTTTCAATGCTTGATAGATCCTGGTTTAAGATGGATTTATGCTGGTTTTTGTTTTTTTTATTTTATGAGAATTTGTTAATAACTTTTATTTGGTTTTAAATTTTTATTTTATGAGCCAACATGCTTTTTTAAATTACTTTTTAATTTTGGTAACGTTACGTTACAATATCTCCCCCATACTGGGTTGTAGAGCACCTCGCTACTCTCGGTGCAATCAGCTTATCAATTAATGGATAAGCAAGAGAAGACAGAGAGGAAGGTGCAACACACTAATTTACCTATTTGGTAGAATGAAAAACCTTATTCAACTCAAAATAATGAAAATGATACAAAAGAGATAAGCCAATAAGTCCAAATTTTAGACAGCATCAAAAATACTAGAATTGGTTCCCGCAATATCTTCAACGAAAGAACCATTCACTCCCGCTTGTTTGCTCACAGCAAGTGAGGACTTGGATTGTAGCTGCATCCACCCTTAAATTGATAAACCCATAAAAAACAGCAAAGATCTTGGAAAGAACCAATAGCTCAAAAATTTGGATGCAGTCAATATAAAGGAGAAGCTTAACTGGAGCACATCTTATCATTTTATTGCTATGGCTTACAGAAAATACATTCTCGTTAGCATATTCTGATTCGCCTTGACTACAACCAAATCATTTGAGAAAAAATGATTTATGACTGATGTAATTTCTTTAAACAATGACGATTAAAATTTTAGACATAAACAATCTAATCAGTTACATAGAAAAATATCAGAGTCTCAATTCTTGGCAGGTCCTACTATCTATAAATGTACTGTCATCAAGCCAGACACACTATCAATAGATGGGTAAATCACTTACTCAAACACCATAGCAAGAATCAACAGCATTCTTCATCCTCATCAATTGGCAATGACTCTATTGGAGTTTCCTTTAGGCTTTTTTCATAAGATCGTTTTTATTAAGGCTAATATTCACGAGTGGTATTTCCCAATTTTGGTTACAGCTTCCAAGTAATGCTCTCAAAGCTAGGAGAAAGAGCATTTATCGTAGTAACCAATAAGAATGGTTGAAGGAATTTAACACAGCAAACTTTATTTTATATCATTTTTATATGGTCCCCACACACTTGGATATGTCAAGTGAGCCATAAATATCCTATCTTGTGATCTTATTCCAAAGTTTCAACCTTGGTCTCATATTACAAGCTGACATAAATAGACGAGTTGAAAATGCAACACATCAAGCACCCCCTTGTCATGCCAAGAATTTGCCATAAAAGGCATAAGCTAAATGCAACTTCCAACGACTACAAAATGTTCTAGAAATTATAGTCATTACTCAACAGCAAGAATTTATCTCACAAAAAAGCCACTATGAACCAAAAACAACTCAAAATCCCTGCATGATTTAAAATACATCAATTATCTTTGATAAAAAGTCTTCTTTCTAGATTTGGACTATTATGGTATCTAAATTCATGATATTTCAGAGTCAAAATGCTATAACCAAGGATCTTGGAAACAAACGTATATTAAGCACAAGAACTTTACCTCCAGGCACAGCATAGCAATGCACCATAACAGCTTTTACCACCAAACATCAATTGTTCTTTTGAAAAGTCAAATATTCTCAAATAGCCTGCAATAAAACAAAATTATTATCCCTCAGCACTTGAGAGTTTAATGCACAATGACAATGCTCAACTTCATGGAATTATCTGTAACTCAGAAATATCCAAGAATCAATACTAAGACGTTAGATCAAAGTAATACCATCCCGTCCAACTGTTGCTAAAAAACCTCCATCAACAGAAAATGAAATACTATTGACAGACCCTTGGCATATATGCCATCTTGCAATTGGGTTGCTCTGCAAATGACCACCAAATCAATGTCAGTTAACAACTGTGTATGCAATTTGAACATGTAAACCAGACTCAAAATTAAGTCCAAGAAAAATTACCATAGTGGAGCTTAGTATCTGATACTTTGTCACAGATACATATTTTTCAAGGGCAGAATTGTAAAAAAATTATAATTTCATTGCCCTGATCATGAAGCAATCTTATTGAATGCAAAACACTAATTAGAAAATCTATTGAAATTTAAATTATGCACCATCATCTTTCAGTTCATGGAATCCATCACAATCAAGCAATCAAAACATCAGTCGACAGGTGGAAATTCGATACAAAAGAATTTTTATATAAAAGGTGTATATAAGCCAGTCAACTTCTTACATCCAGTCCATCCTCATATCATTCAAGACCATGTAGAAAACTGAGTTTTACTGCTTGCTGGTTTAAATGAACATTTTGTGTTTTTCACTTCAGCCGGTTTTGCATAGGCTGAAAGCTACTTAAAAAATTTACTGAACAATTTTAAACACACAGTAAAATACTAACAGGCTGAAAACAAATAGACAGTCACACCATAAATTTGACTCAGAGATTTTTGGCCAAATAAGCCCTGGAAAAACCCCGAGGACCAGTAACAGATGAACCTGTGCCTGCCGATGCCGTAATCTGAGGACTCAAACCTGTACCTGTACCTGAACCTGTCCCTGAAGTACTAGCCACCTGGACCACCGAACCTGTAGATGCTGTGCCCATACCCTGTGATCCAGTCCCTCCAGAAACCTGTGGACCTGTAAGCTGTATCGAAGAAGCCTGTACCAGCTGAGGTGTGGGAGCTGGTGTCTCCCCCTGCTCTAACTCTCTGGACTTCCGGAAGGCTCTCTCCTCATCAAAATTTACTTCCCGGCGGACAACAACTTTCCGCGAGCAAGGTAAGTAAATCCGATAAGCCTTCGAAGTCTCATCATATCCCACAAAAATACCTCTATCAGCGGTGGGATCAAACTTCGTCCTCTTCTCAGAAGGGACGTGAGAGTAAGTCAAAGAGCCAAATATGCGGAAATGGCTCACCTCAGGCTTCTTGCCTGAATACATCTCCTCAGGAGTCTTGCTCCCCACTGCCCTGTGAGGACTCCTG